>JASDQU010736288.1:1431-12282 GCA_032191745.1 Picea mariana | reverse complement strand
AGAACATCCTAGGAGTGGTATTTTGATAGCATAACAGAGGAGGTAGGAGATTTTGTAGCATTTGTCTAGGCCACAATGTCAAAGTAAACTCCATAGTGAGTGCCTCATTCTTTTTACATGCTTTTCATAATTGAAGAAAATAGAGCAGAGCATAGGCCTCACCTTTGAGATAGGTTTTCTCTTATATTGGGTTTCCCACGATACATATCTTGTTCAATTGTGTGGATGGTGTGTATATTTTTGTGTGTTCTTTCATTTTTGTATTCAATTATTTTCATAAATTCAAGCAAAGCTAGTAATTAATTAATCTAGAGTCTAAGGAAAATTAGTTACATAGTCTAGAATTTCAAAATATTATAAGATCTGTTATGACAAGCTATTCCAGTGGAATATCCATGACAATTTACAAATCATTGAATGTCTTTGGGAAATCGGGATCAACAACAATGTTTTCATTTGGAATATTTCATAAAAGTAATTTGGGCATTTACCACAACGCCCCCATGCAATATATTACATTTGATTTTCTTTTAAATTAGGCATTAAGTATATTGGGCATTGAACACTAAGGAAATCCTACAAGCCTATACAAATTGGCTATACCCTACAACATATCGTGAATGGGATGCTTAGGAGTTGAATTTTAGAGAAGAAGAGATCTTATGTAGAATTGGAAAAATTATGTGTTTGATACAATGTTGGAATGTTGTAAACAAATTGAGCGTGTGAATCAACTAGTTGAAAGAACCAAAGTTTTGGGTTGACACTTTTGATATAGTTGAATTGTATTTTGTTGTGTAGGCTAATTTAAATAGGAAACATAACCATTTTTTCTACCTGTGGACGATTAGAAACATAAAGGGTTTGCATTGAGAATTGCACATAGAGAAGAGACAAAATTTTGTATCATGCATCTGTATTGGTGAATTGTGTGGACTCTCAGTCCCTCAATTATGGATCACATGTGCTCATATAGAAACCATAACCTGTATCTCTTAACTCCAACAAGCTCTCCATATCCAATGAACACACACCTTTTGGATTTTTAACTTTTTCATGTTTTCCTCTAGTGTTTGTCACCCGATGTTGAACTAGGTGACAAATTGACCAAGTAACATGTTGTTGCAATTGTTTTGGCCCAAACCCCTCTACTCATTTTTTCATCAGATATAATCATGCACCTTGGCTTCTACAATAGATTTCTATGCATCCTCTCAGACACTCCATTTCCTTGTGGGGAATATGGTGTAGTTTTATATTTGGAAATCCCATGCATTTGACATAATGTATCAAACTCTTTTGAGAAACATTACCCACCATTGTCACTTCTTCTAGCTTTCACCTTTCCATCGGTTTGCCTCTCCACCATAACAACAAAGTTCTTGAAGGAGTTAAATATCTCACTTTTCTTATTCAAAAATACAACCCATGTCTTTCTGTTGAAATCATTTATAAAAGTGGTAAAGTATTTAGCACCACCAATGGAGGCCACATTCATAGTTCCACATATGTCTGAATGCACTAAGTCTAATAGCTCTCTAGATCATGCAAGCTTAAAGAAAACTTAACCTTTACATGTTTACCCAATTACACACATGATTCACAAAACTCAAAGGAATCAAAATTAAAATTCATACCCTTAACTATTCGTTTGGAGTGCATGTCTAGTGGAATTTGCTCATTCAAGTGGCCCATCCTCCTATGTTAAAGCATGCACCCTTTAGATGCTTCTTTAGTGGCTTGAATCTTCTTAGTTGTTGTAGAATTACCATTAACTTAAACATGAGTAGTGGCATCCAATCTATAGAGACTACAAACTCTAATGCCATTAGCCAATACCAATGCACCTCCCACAAGATTGCACATATTCCTTGTGAAAATCTCATAACCATTGCATCAATGAACTGGCTCATTGAAAGAAGATTCCTCCTTAGCCTAGGTACATGTCTCACATTAGGAAAATACTCAATTCTCCCATCTCTATATCTTATTGGAATGGATCCTCTACCTACTACATTATAGGATTTGCATCTAAGAAGATCTTCCCTCCATCTAACTCTTTATAGGAGTCAAACAATTAACTATGAGGATTCATATGAAATGATGCTCCAAATTCAATAAGCCATGCTTCACTATAGGAGAAAATAATGTGTAATAAACCCAAATATGTAATATAAATAAAATTACAATTCCCTAACCATTAAGTATTTTATCAACATGATTTTCCAATATTTCAATATTAAGTTATAACTAAAGCATATATATTCATACCACAAGATAAAGATCAATACTTATTTGTATGATGTATATGTATCTGATCCATCTCACTATTTTTCAAACACTCCCACTGTACTCATGATGCCAAGTAGCATGTTTTTCACTCATTGTTTCTTTCATTACTATTTGGTTTAGTAAATACATGCCCATTTTCCCTTCCCTCTTTGCTAACAAAGATGGTAAAATCCATGCCCATTTTTTCCTCTTCCTCCTTGCTAGTAGAGACCACCATAGTGGCATCCTCTTTCCTATTTCATGTTTAGAGAGGGGCAATCCTTATTTGTATGCACTTCTTGGTTTAATTTCCACACTTCAGATATCCTCTTCCTATCAGTTGATCTATCCTTGGATTTGAATCTACCATGAAATATATTTTCTTTTCTTTCTCTAAAGTAATCTCTTGTAAATATTGCCTCTAAATATAATTACACACTTTTGTTGATAGTGGCCTTGCTTCCTCATTCAATAATTTCCCCACAATGGTCTTAATATTGGAATTATCCCCACAATAACCACTTATAGCTATTACCAAATTCTCCCATGAATATGGCATGCTAATGAGAAAATCAATGCAATGATACTCTAAACGCCACTAATCTTCAATGGAAGATAATTGTTTCATCAACATATTGAATTTATTTAAACCTATGTAAAATTTGATCATTCCTTCATCTTTAGTGCAAAAGCCTTCTCAACAACATCTTATTAATGACTTGGAAGCATACAAAGCATTTATCTTCTCCCACGTCTCCTTTTCCAATGGGGCTTCAAAGGCATTAAGAATCACAAATCTATAAGGCAAAGACGGATCACAGATCGTGCTCTCTTATCTATCTTGATCCATCAATTCTTCATCACTTTAACAGTCCATAAATCTTTAATTGTTAGTACATCTTTCATCTTTATCTTTTGCACAGTGAAGTTGTAGCCATTAAACTTCTCAATATCTGCATTCGTTGTCATTTTTCAACTCTCTTTAATTTCTTTAGCCTCAATTCGTCCACTGAAACCAAAACCTTTGTCATGAACCAATATTAAATTTAATGAGCGATGTAAAATACTACTCCTAAACCTTGAAAACTCTAATATCATGAAAAACTTCATTCTTAATTTAAAAACAAAGAAAATGTAGAACTTAAAGAAAACAATCTCAACAAGATATGCAACCATTTTTTTATAAGTAAATAGTTTTCCACTTTATTCATATTTTTTCTTTTATAAATAATTAAAATTTTAAAACATTACTTTTTGCTCTGGTTTAAATGAACCGACTTACCAATTCCTCTACATTCTATTTTACCATTAAAATTCACTAATTTTACATATTCTATTTTTACCATTAAAATTCACTAATTTTACATTAGGAAAGTCATTTCCATAACTCTCCAAAACGATGATAGATGATACAAGCTGCAATACCATGTCAATTACATGAAAGAATGGAATTTCTATATTGATTATTACTGATTACAATGCATTGACTTCATAGAGGCACATGGAACACCTCGTTGCAATCCATGTGCCTTCTAACTAAGAAAAGGTTCTAATCTATATGAGTCGATATTATGAAAGAAATCAAAACAATCTTAACTGCGCTTAGCGCCTGATGTGCATAACAATTTGCTTAAAATTACTAAATAGAACACCAGTTGTAACGAATGCAGTTGCATACCTCCACCATTAATTTAATGCAATTTCATGAACAAAATTAACTAGAACACACTAATAAACTGGATGCGAAGTATGAAGTGTATACACATCGAATAGATTAGAATTTTTTTATTTCAGGGTCAATGACCCAGCAACATCTATGGAGCATAATCAAAAGTTACATTAAAATTTAGAATAAGATTTTAGCAGCTTAACTACTGTATCTACCTCCAAATTGTCTCGACCTACACTATATCTATGTACTCTCAATTGACCTGCAATCAGCGCAAAAGCATGTTTTGCAGAAAGGCTGCGCTTAGCAAGTTAAGAAGAGCACAATCCCTGTATATAGCTATGGAGGTTGTGCTGTTAGAGGGTGGGGATGTTTAGGTAAATTTTCATTGTGATGGCACGCATCGCATTCGTCATAGTCTCTGCAAGTTTCACAGCGCCAACCGACCTCTCCTACCTCGATTCTCTTGTTGCATTTGTTGCAGAAGGCTATGAATGCATGCTTATGTGGGTTGATCATGTGAAAGAGAATCATCATGGAGGAATACTTGGCATGGCGCAGCGTATCAAACTGATAATAGTTTGACTGACAAAGGTTCTGAAAATCTTCACGATTGTCAAAGAAAGGACTCCTGATCTCTTCTTCGTCGTCGGTATCTGCAAGACCATCTTTTACCTCAACCTGCACAAATAGTACATTACAAACATATCAGTACATCCATGACATTAAACACACAAAAATAATGGTACAGAGAGAATTGCACATACATAGATTTTCGCTCCCCCTATTCTACAGATACATACATTTCCACTCCACTCCCAGTAGTGAATATGTTGAGATAAGTGGTGCGTAGTTGTTTAATCTTGTTGCAAAGGATACAGAAAGAATTATTTTATGATTTGGATCAAATTCAAAATTGAAATTGAGTAAAACCTAGAAAGACTTATTTTATGATTTGGATCAAATTCAAAGTTGAAATTGAGTAAAACCTATTAAAACTTGTTTCACTATACATAAACCCTAAAACATGATAAAACTCTACATAATAAAACTCTACAGAGACCCTAAAACATGATAAAACTCTACTCCTGTTCTAAATTTCTAGAACAAAATCATTTACTAGAAAATTATTCACTATACATAAACCCTAAAACATAAACCTTAAACCATGATAAAACTCTACAAAATTATTCACTATACATAAACCCTAAAACATAAACCTTAAACCATGATAAAACTCTACAGAAACCCTAAAACATGATAAAATTCTACTCCTGTCTAACATGATAAAACTCTACTCCTGTCTAAAATTTCTAGAACAAAATCATTTACTAGAAAATTATTCACTATACATAAACCCTAAAACATAAACCTTAAACCATGATAAAACTCTACATAAACCCTAAAACATGATAAAACTCTACTCCTGTCTAACATGATAAAACTCTACTCCTGTCTAAAATTTCTAGAACAAAATCATTTACCAGAAAATTAACTACTAACTACTAAGAAGATAGGTTAAGCTTTCAACACAATGAATGAATGATTAGGTTAGGTGAAGATATAATAGCCATCCCTATATAGCTGATAAAGATGGTGAAAATCACACATAAATTTACATTTATCAGAGTGTGCAGGTTTTCACATAATGCTGCTGCTTGTGATTTCTGGATAAAACTCTACTCCTGACACAGTTTATATACAGAAACCACAAACAGCAAAACTACATTTATGTTAATACCAAATCAGAACATCCCCTCGATGCGAGGTTAGCATGGATATGCGAGTTTATAGCTGAACACAGTAGATGAATGTTGAAAATGGATACACACATGATCAAACTTATGCATCCCTGCAGCGTGCCTTTGCGATAAACCCCGTCGTTTATCCTTCTCATAACATCTACAAGATCAAACCCTAGATTGTTAATAATGAGGTGCCACCGAGAACTTGAATGAAATCATATCATGAGACATTAAAGCAGCATAGACTTACTCGTCACAAATCTGGAAATCCCGCAGGCATAGCTTGCAGACCCAATATTTGGCACTCACCAAGGCATGGAAACAGTGAGAGCAGCGAGGATGCAAATGAATCAACATATGATGTCGTTTGGTCCCCTCGATCAACATCTCGAGCTGTTAAAACAACGATTGCTGATAATGGAAGCCCGGACAATTTAGCGACGAAACACAGAATATATTGAATATAAACTTGCCTGCTTCATTAGCTGGTTATCCTGATGGGAAACGGTCAAGCACGCTCCTCTTCTGAGATTCCAGTTCTCTTTTTCCAGCTTCACTATGGATTCCTCCATCTTGTCTGGAAGGAAATTTCCCTCACAGTATGGCAAACGAGCTGCTGTTGAGTCGCTCTTACCCCAAAACTGATTATGGACGTTTGTCGACTTCATAACGATTTTCTCATTAATGGCCTTGTCAACCATGTTCTTGTACCTGCTACATACATAATTTACATATTTGGTCACCGGCCATTGTTGCTTAAGAATGCTTCGATGAATTAATCCAATTGTTGCTTAAGAATGCTTCGATGAACTCATCCAATCTTTAACTAGCTAGAACTTATAAGGAAATGGGTCACTCCATTTAGAGTTTCAAGGGTTCAATCACCAAAACGATGAGGCAGTTTAAAAACAAATCAAATATGAGACGAGCCTCCATCTATTAAACATTTTGTAAATTCTTGCCAACACTTCATACAACTCTTTACTCCATTTTCTTGATTGAAACTAGATCTCCATTCATGGAGTGTAAAGCTATGATTTAGATTATAAGCATAAATTATTCAAGTTAAGCAAAAATAGACTCCACTTTGTTGCTTCTAGTATAAGAATAGCTTAAACACACATCACACATGAGATAGAGACTTTAAGGTTTATTTTAACAACTAGACTTCATAATATTGACAATAGTAAATCTTACATATGTGTGAAGTTTAAAAATAATACATAGAATGATAATTAAATTATTAAAAATAAGAAGTTGAAATACTACTAAGATTTTATAAATCATAATTTGATTTATCAAACTTATTTTTTCAATATTATAAGCTTAAAGAACAATAAACCAAACCAATGCTCTTGACTTGCATAGTTAAATTGATCCATAAACTAACCTAAAACAATCAAATTAATAATATCATTGATAGTAAATCTTACCTCCTTATGAAGTTTAAACATAAGACCTAGAATGACAATTCAATCATAAAAAGGAGGAAGTTGAAATGATACAAAGATTTTATAAATCATAATTTGGCTAATCAAATTTATCTTTCTAATATTATGAATTTCAAAAACATAATGAATATTGTCAAAATCCATATCAATGCTAATGACTTCCATATTGAAAATGGTCACTAGACTAACCTAAAAATACCTTCGGATGAGTGAATTGTAAAATTGATGCAATCTAGATTGAGGATGAGTACCATTTCATTTTAATTTTTCCTACTCTTCATAATATAATACATAACTTTACGTGGTTTCATAACTTAATTACTCTTCAAGGCATCCTCTCTTACAAAAAACCACAATAATCTTGATGCTTTCATTTCCACAATGTTCAAATATAGAAATGATATTTTGAAAATTATATTATTATTCTTTTTATTTTAGTAAACACCATCACCATCAACATGTGACTTAATATATTACTAAGTCATCCTACCTTAACTTTATAATATAACTTTGTTACATAACATAATGTAAAGATGTTCCTAAAATAAAAATTCAAAGACCAAGTTATTACATGATATGAAAATTATACATATATTCTAATGCCCTCCCTTAACGGCAAGGTTAAAATAATTGTTTGTCCTAAAGCATAACTAAAAAATAATTGTTTGTCCTAAAGCATAACTAACTTATCTGGACCAAAGTTGTCATGTGTATGCAACCCACCTCGAAGTAACACAACTAATTAACAATAGACTATGGTTTACAACTTTACATCTCATTATGTTCTCTATGAACCATGTAACCCACCTCTAAGTAACACAACTAATTGACAATAGACTATGGTTTACAACTTTACATCTCATTATGTTCTCTATGCACCATGTAACAATGCTAATTGCAAGACATGATTATAATTATATTTTTTTTATAATTATATTAATTATTATAATGATAATATAATTTTTTTTTTATTTATAATTATACTAATTATTATAATGATAATAAATATAATAGAAATGATTGTAGTTATGATTCGACACTACCATATTGTTATAGCGATGCTACAACAATGCTAAATGACATGGGGCTGACATGATATTTTTGTTGCATCACAATATATGATGTTGACATGTCGCAGACCCAACCATAGGATTGAAAAATATGACTTGGTGACAACACATTGGAGACACCGAAATGACATGGCTTGACGTGCACTTTATTTCTACATCATGACAATCAATGTGGGGATGGCACTACAATGATGCAAAACTTAAATAAAAAACAAAACAAAAAAAACAATGTAAAATCAAACTTTGCATCACTGTCATTTCATTTTTCACATGAAGGTGCGGGGTAGAGCTTCTTGGAGCTAAAAGGGAATCCCGAGGGCACTCAACAAGAGAAAGCAAAGGAAATTTGTGGGGCATCACTAGATCTCTTGATTCATAATTAATTTTTTTGTCATTTGCTCGCATTTTTTTTTTAATTTGCATATTTAACATAAAATGGGTTTGGATTTTAGATGGTATTTGGGTTTTCCTTCATTTTCCCCCAATTTATTTATTTATTTTAATTTGCAAATTTAAAACATAAACGATATTTGGGTTTTAGAGATGGGAGATCAAATTTGGGTTTTCGTTCCTCTTCCTCTCCTCTCATCTCTTTCCTCTTACTCTCTTCCTCTCCCTCTTTCCCTATTCTCCTCTCTTCCTCTCCCTCTTCTCCTTCCTCTTCCTCTCCTTCCACTCCATCTCCCTCTTCCCCTCCTCTTTTTATTTCCTCCTCATCTCCTTCTTCCTATTTTTCTTCTCC
Organism: Picea mariana; assembly: GCA_032191745.1. Lineage (NCBI taxonomy): Eukaryota > Viridiplantae > Streptophyta > Pinopsida > Pinales > Pinaceae > Picea > Picea mariana. The sequence continues at coordinate 3,334 of JASDQU010736288.1, read as the reverse complement.
CTCATCCCCCTATTCATTTTTCTCTTTCTCATATCCCCCCACCTCTTTCTTTTCTCTTCCACTACAGTCCCATAAGTTCCCTAAGTTATACTAGAGAATTTCCTACCATTATAGTCAAATCAATTTTAAATAGGTTTTCTTTGATTATTCTCTTGTTGAGTAAAATAATAATGCCATGGATGAAATAATTGCATGCTTGTAGAATTGTTTTTAGTTATTTTTTCTACCCTTACTAGAATTGTTCTTCCACCCATATTAAGGTATGATCATCTCCTCTTCTCTTAGAAAAAATATAATTAACAAATATAGGAGTTGAGTTATGCACATAAGCCCAAAATCATTTGAATTGTAGTTATTTCACATATGTGGCCTTAAATTTGAAGACTATGGATAAGATGAGTAGCATGACATAAAAATGACACATGGTTTTTCCTTTGCTTATCCTATTTGGTTTATACACAAAAATACAACTTGGTTTTTGAATTAAGTACAATGATGAGAGGACCCCACATTGTTTCCTTCTCAATAATTTTTGGCTTCTCATTTTCTTCACTCATTTGGCTTACATGAAACAAGTCAAAATAGGGGAGGAAACCAAAACGAAAAAAAGATTTTGGTAAAATGACAAGTGGATGGTCACATAAGGAAATGTTTTGTTTACAACATTACTTTTTGTAGGTGATTTAATATGACCACACACTATCAATCTAAGTTGTGAAGATGAAAAACAAGAAGAATCATCTAAATCTCTCAAGAAGATAGGGTTCATGAGTTTATTATAATGATGAGAGGATGCAACATTGTTAACCTATACAATAAATGTGACAAATACAATGCGTGCCAACCTATACTATTTGACAATGATGCTTGTGCTTTATTGTTATGAGGACGCCTGATGACCATTCAAATCCACATGGACAATTTCAAATGATGGGAGAGCCATGAACCTTTTATATACATTTATGGAATATGTGACAAAACAAATGGCATATAAGACTAATAGAGAGTTGTACAATGGAGTGTGCCATTAGTTCCTTGTCACCCTTTATTTTTATCCTCCTTGAGATTGAAAGGAAGCGATAAAGGGGTATCATCTAAATTTAAGGGATGTAGCGATAAAGGGGTATAGTATCTAAACTTAAGGGATGTGGATATAAAGGGATGTAGCATCTAGAGTTTCCATTTAAATAGCACTATATTTCCCTAAGCCACTAGCTCTAACTACACATGATAGGATCAAATTTTCTTGCAGCCTAATTTATCCACCATTTCCATCTTACATGGACTTCTTTGTAACTACAAATATCAATAGGAATTACTTCCTAACTAGAGATGTTGAATTTAATAAACTCACCATAAAACATGAGAAGATTTTTGTAATGTTTTATAAATTACTGTGTAAAATACCTAAATATATCCAAGCATAAAATCCTTACTAGAGGGAAATAAATGAAAATGAAAATTTCCACGCCTTAGATATATAAAACTTTAACTCTCAAATTCATAGTTAACCAATATATCAAAGACTTTCACAGTAGCATATGATATTTGGTTATCTACATTACTTTTATATAAATTGAATGGATAGATGTCATATTGTATATTTAGAGGAAACAATGGCTAAAGTTTGAACAAGTTCCCCCCTATATAAAACAAATTAGGAATCCAATTATAACAAATCCCTTGTTTTATAACAAAATTTTGACTATCTTCTAGACTTAAGTACCAACACTTTTGCTAATATTTTTGTGTCAAGTTCAACAATAACTAACTCCAATGGACTAGCTCAAGTAGGAATGATTGATTGAGCTTCGAGATTTCCTTAACTTAATATTCAAACTTTAATTGAAGAGTAGACAAAAACTCTCTCCTTACCATAGATATGATGTTTTTCATAAAATTT
>JASDQU010736287.1:123843-135692 GCA_032191745.1 Picea mariana | reverse complement strand
GTGGTTTTCTCCTGCTTTGGGTTTCCATGTAAAAACATCAGTGTGCTATGTATATGTATGATTTCTCATTTCTTCATTGTTTATTTACTCTGAAACTATTGTATGATAATGATGAAACTATTGTATGATAATGCTACATTGATATAGCACTTTCATTTGATCGTTAAAAAGGATTAAATTGTGTTATTTCTTATTCACCCCCCCTCCCCACCCCCCTCTTAGTAATCCAACAATTGGTATCAGAGTCGGTTCCTTCAGAAAACAATTTAACCACTCGAAGGAGATCATGGATTATTCTGAGAATGGAGTACCACTATTCAATGGTCAGAATGGTTTAAAGTATAAGATGTGGGGTGAAAGGAAGAAAGTATTTTTACAGGGACATGGGTATTATATTTGGCTATCAGGTGTTACAGGATATGATAGTTCAAAAAGGGAAAAGACTGCAACAAAGAAGGAATTGAATAAGAATAACAAAATAGAAATGGATATCATCTCGAAAGGATTACCTAATCTGGTAAGAGAAAATGTTAGTAAATGTTCATCAACCAAAGAATTTTGGGATAAGTTACATGATATATATTCTTCACTCATCCCATATTCATAAAATGGCAAAGAAGATGCGGGTACAGATAAAGATGAAATATGTTCACCATGTCAAACAGATTTAGAATATGAAGAGTACACAATCAACATAGGTATGTTGTTTTTCTTTAATTGTGAAAATGCTAACATCCTGAAATAAAATCCCATGAGAAAGAAAAATTAATTGAAAAAAAAGACAATTATGAAGAAGAATTGATTAGTTCTTTAGATGAACTAAGAAAAAAAAGAGAAGAAAACAACTCACTCAAGAAGGAATTGATGAAACAAAAGGAAAGTGCTCACATTTTTTAAAAATACCAATAGGTCATCAATAACTTAAGAACTCAGCTAGAAGAAGCGATAAAGATCGAAGAAAATCTTAAAGATCAAAAATAGTGTTTGGAAGCCAACATAGCAACATAGAAGGAAGAAGCAGAAATGAGAGAGAAGATATCGACATATCATCCCAAGGAAAGAACTAATGATCTAAAATAGATTGAGTCAAAATTTGGTCAAGAAAAGTACTTAAAGAAGAAATAATCGCATTCAAAATTTGGCTTGAAGAAGCAAAGAGAGCAGAGGAAGTCATGAAATCTCAGATATTAAAGAAATAACAAGAGGTTGAGAAGCTTGAAAAAGAAGTTGTCATATTGAGAAATAAAATCGTGAAGCTCAAAAGGAATGTTGAAGAGACGAAAACATATGTAGAAGTTATAGAGAATGAAGAGAAGCACTCTAGGTTGCTAGAAAATAAGAATGAAAAAAAGAGCAAGAATTATGCAGAAATACTCAAAGCAAGGAATCGTGGTCAACAAGAATATAATAAAACTAATAAGGGAACATATTCAAGAATACCATCCTTGTTCAAGGCACAAATAAGCTTCAATCATGATCATGATCAATCAAGGTAGAAATTATGAAGGACTACACCACAAAGGGGATCATTCACTCCCAGGTATGAAAATTTCTCTTATGGTCATTGTTTTTATTGTACTAATTTTGGACATAAGGTTGTAGATTAGAGGGATTATAAAAGAATTGTTCAAGCAATAAATGTCTATGTGGCCCCACATAACATTGAATGTTACAAATTTCATAACTATGGACACATAGCTAGTGATTGTAGAAGCATGATCGATACTTCCATGAAAGAGAACACTGATATCAAATATAAGAAAGTATGGATAAGGAAACATGAAGAACAGATGAACAAAGACCAGGTCCCACAGATCACAAGATTGGTAATAAAACGAGATGAATAAAATTATATAGAGAAAAAAAAATATGTCAAATAAAGAAACGTTTGGAAAATAACTGAAAGAAAAGAAGGATGTGTGAATAAGAAACAAGTTCAAGGTATTGCACTTTCAGGCATTGTAGTGAAAGATAAATACATATACAAAAAGAAAGAATTCAGAGCTCAGATAGATGATGAATCTACCAATGAAGGTGATGATGAATACAGATAAGAGAAGGAATTGTTCTGAGCTATCCGGCTTAGAGACTCCCAGGTAACATGAATATTAGAAAGGAGGAGTCTATGTGATAGTTGTGACAGACCAAAGAACCATCCTTCGAGCAAATTGTAGATTTTGAGTAGATAGATCCAAAGCAGTTAGTTAACAGAAGTACAGTTTGATCGTTGTAGCAGTGAAGACTTCATGATAGTATAGTAATAAATGGGCCAACATTATGGAAACTTGTGCAGTAGAGTCTTGGGCAGTATGGAAAGAGATGGATTTGTAAGAACACTTAGGAGGTTTGGACAGATATATGATAGTGTACAAGAGCATGGATTCATATATTGGTTCAGAGAGTGGTTCAGAGACAAATGAAGATTATGGATGTTAATTACATAGGAAATGGATCGAACAATGCTAATGAATTCCAAATTGACAGATATTTTTTGGACACATSCAGTGCATACATTAGTTCACTTTCAAAACAAAGTAATTCTCAGAAAAAAAAAAATTAAAAAATTCCCTACGAGCTATGGAAAGGAAGACCAACAAATGTGAATAACTTCAGAGTATTTGGAAGAAAATGCTAGATCAAAAGAGAAGATGGAAGAATGTGAAAGTTTGACTCTTGTGTGGAAAAATGAGTACTTGTTTGTTACTCAAGTATAAGGAAGGCATACAAGTGTTACAATATGAGGTTGAATAAAGTTGTGGAAATGACCTATTTAAGAATTGATAAAATAGGTAGACGAGAATTAAAAGAAAAAGAAAATGAGTGAGTGAAAAAACTTTACAAAGAAGAAGCAAAAGATGAAGAAGATTAGAGAGAAGTGGAAGAGGAAGTTCAACAAGTGCCTCCAAAGACACCTAGAAAACGAGTACATAAAAATCATCCTTCAGATTCGATTATTAGAAAAAAAAAATGCATTGAAACTAGAATAAGAATCTGTTCACCAAAAAAAATGCACCTAACACTCTTATCTACGATTGAACCAAGCAATTTTGAAGAGGCTAGCAAGGATGAATTCTGGAATACAGCCATTGATGAAGAATTAGATCAAATAGAGAAGAATGACACTTGGGAATTAGTTCCAAGACAAAAGAATAAGAATGTGATTCACAAAAAGTGGGTTTTTAGAAATAAATTGAATGAATATGGACCTGTTACAAGGAACAAAGCTACATTTGTACGTAAAAGATATGCACAAGTTGAAGGAATCAAATTTTAAGTGAAAATTTCACAAGTTGTCAGAATGAAAGAAATCTGATCGTTATTATCTTCTGCATGCTTCAAGAATATTAAGGTGTATTAGATGGATGTGAAATCAACTTTTCTAAATAGGGAACTTGAAGATGAAGTATACATTGAACAACTAGAAAGATTTCAATTGTCGGAGAATGCAGATTATGTGTGTAAATTTAAGAAGCCCCTGTATGGTCTAAAAAAATCACCTAGAGCATGGTACTCTAGACTGGATACATATCTACAACGGGAAGAGTTCAAAAAAAGAAGCTAAAACAACAACATCTACATCAAGGTAACTCAAGATGGTATTTTATTAATTGAAGTTTATGTCGATGATATTATTTTTCGAAGTACTAATGGCAGATTAAGCTAGAAATTTGAAAAGGATATGTAGAATGAATTTGAATTTTCATTACTCAGGGAACTATCCTTCTTTTTGAGTCTTCAGATATGTCAAAGAAACCGAGGAATTTTTATTTCTCAAACTAAGTATATCAAAGAAATGCTAAAGAGGTTCGGAATGGAATATTGCAAACTAGCTATCACTCCTATGCAAACCCGTTGTAAGTTGATCAAAGATGATGATTCAAAGTCTATAGAATAGAGGCAATACGGGACAATAATTGATAGATTACTATATGTGACAACATCCAGACCAGATCTAATGCAGGCAGTGGAACAGGTGGCACGATTTCAAGAAGCACCAAAGGAATCACATGTCTTAGCAGGGAAGAGGATTTACATATATCTCAAATGAACAAAAGAGTTTTGATTATGGTATCCAGAAGGAAAGGATATATCACTTATTTCCTACATAGATGTAGATTGGGCAGGTTTCATTGAGGACCGATGAAGCACCAGCGGAGCAACAATCTACTTGGGTGAGTGTTTAGTGTCTTGGCTAAGTAAGAAACAATCATTAATATCTTTATCTACAGCCGAAGTAGAGTATATTACAGCAACATGATGTTTTACTTAGGTTCTACGGATGAAATGAACTTTGACAGATATACATGTTGAGTGTAATGAGCCCATTCCAATCTATTGTGATAACACTAGTGTCATGGGTATCTCAAAGGACACAATGATGCACTCCAAGATGAAGCACATTCTAATAAAGTATCACTTTCTATGGGAACATGTTGTAGAGAAGAACATCAGAGTTGAATATGTGGGCACAAAAGAACAAGTGGTAGACATATTTACAAAACTGCTTCCAAGGGAAGCTTATGAGTATCTTTGTGAGAGATTGGGAGTAAGTTCCACACGAAAATGAATTCGTTTGAATTCTTATCTTATATTCTTAAATTCACACGAGGAAGCACCATAAAGAGGAGAGTTCAGGTTGGGAGATCAATTTCAGGAAGAGTTCAGTAAGGGGGAGCAACCCCGGATGGATATATACTTTTTCATTGATGACAAAGCGGGAGATATTTGTCAGATGCAAAGGTAAATGCTTGGATAAAGAGTATAGAGGCATGGTTCCAAGGGGAGTGATGGTAACATGGAGAGTATGAGTGATATGAATTCAATATTACATCAGAGTGTTGCTAGAAATTCCAAAGGGGGAGATTGTTTATTATTTGAGTTGGTTTTCATTGATGTCAACCCTGGAAGAATCTCCGGTAGCGAATTCTGATAGCAAAAAGGTTTTGGTAATGGACCCAAGTTTGTTTTATGTATAATGGTATGATTTTTAATATATTTGAAGGAAATACTATTATATATGGATAATACATGTCATTCCATTTCCAGTGGTATGTGGAACGTCACAAAACGCCTAATGGTTAGAGAGTTATGGCCATGTGAAGTTGGAGAACCCTCTTGAGTCATCTAGAAGCACCAAAAGGTCAAAGTAGTCAAAGTGGTTGCAAATAATAAATTATTTAAATAATAAAGTGAAGTGATGATTGTACTATAAGTCAAATTGGATATAAAATAAATTGTTTAAATAATAAAGTTAATAGAGAAATTACTAAGTGGACAAGTACTTAGAAGTGGGTTAGCCCTAAAATAAGGAAAGTGGTTTAAGATGGTTAGAAGGTAACCCCTTGAGGAAGCTACATAAAAATATAAATAAAAGGCAAGGTTCTCTCATTTTAATTACACTTGAGAATATTGAATATCTACAGGTGACTCAGGTAACCAAAGGATATCTAAGGAAAATTTCAGAGGGAAGGTGAAGTAAAAAAGGCCAAAATTCAAGGGAGGATAAATTCTTTTGATGATGATTTCTAAGGTATGTTATTTACAGGTCATCTGACCATTTTCAAAATACTGATTTTTCTAGAATGATTCAGACTGCAAAATCTATAGCCCATTGAGGAAACATATCCATGTAGCTTTGATAAAAATTTCAACTTGTGGGTCGTTGTATTTTTGGAGTTACACTACGTGGAAAGTAGGGTTTGTGGCTAGTCCTCAAACTAGTCTAAAACATATGTTTAAGGTAAAAACTTCATAACTTCTTCATAACAGATCCAAATTCAGTAAGACCAAATGTATTGGTTAGATTATAGTCTGTAGTATTCTTTGTACCATTTTCAAATCCATACAACAAATGTTTCGTGTGGGACATGCTATACAATTTTTCTCTCTAGAATAAGCCAGAATTCAACAAGGTATGTCATTTTTGCTATAACTCCTTTTCTGAGAGGTTCCAAGCAGTGAAATTTTGATAAATTGCATAAAAGACACTGAAGAACATTGTGTACTATTTTCAGATCTTCATTCATTACAGGTACACAATTATGATTATTTCAAGTTAGGCTTGTTGACTAATCCAAAATTAGTCATGTGAGACTAAAGTAAAGTTTTATGAAAACCTTATTCTCTCGATGTTAAAGTTAAGGAAGGTTTGCAATTATTTGGTCATATACACTGGGTATATTACAGAGTTACAAATCAGATTTGGATTATGAAATTGATGAGGGATTTTGGTTGAGCTACATGTTGGGTACGTGGTTGAGACAAGTAGTTGATGAGTTGACACATACATGAGGTGTATAGTTGATGATGTTGGTACATCTTGATGAGTCATATTTTATGTGTATTTGATGGATGATTGGTACATACTTGGTACATGGTTGGAGGCACTTGTTATTATTATTGTTGAAACATGGTTTATGGATGATGTAGCATACTTGTCTTGGTATATTATTAGAAGCACATATTGATCTTGTTGATGATTATGATTTGTTGTGTTATGTTTGGTTGATGCACATCTTGGTGATATTGTGTGTATGGTTGAGAGTTGTTTTGGTGATTTATCTTGATGAGTAGATCTAATTTGGTTGATAATATTGATGAGATAGGTTGTTTGGATAGCTTATTGTGACAAGTTATTTGTACAGGTTTGGTGCATGGTTGATGCATTGTTTTATGGTACAGGTTGAGTTATAGCTTGATGTATGGTACATTTTGGCACAAGTTATTAGTACATGTTGTTATAGGTTGTTTGGTGTAGGTTGATTGGTATATGTTTACAACAGTATATCTCACAGTGATAATGTGACACGGGTTTCATCATTCTACTTATATTTTAGGGCAGTTGGATGAGGCAAGGACAGGTGGTTGTAGCTACTTTTCAGTTGTAGCCAGAGAACATAGGGGGTTGTAGCCTCCTTGTAGTTATAGCCAGAGAATTGGGGAGTTGGAGCTTCCCTTAGGTTGTATCCTGAGAGACTAGGGGGTTGGAGCCTCCTTCTAGTTGCAGCTGGAAAACAAAGGAAGTTGGTACTTCCAGTGAATGTAATTCTAAAAGACATATAATAAAAAACATTATGTGGTTTTCTCTCGCTTTAGGTTTCCATGTAAAAACAATGGTGTATTGTGTATATGTATGATTGTTCATTTGTTCATTGTTTTTTTACTCTGAAACTATTAGGTGATAATGTTGCATTGATATAACACTTCCATTTCATGGTTAAAAAGGATTAAATTTCACTATTATTGATTCACCTCCCCTTTGAGTAATCCAACAGTATAAACCCATATATAATAATAAGAAAATATATTCACTAAAATGTAATATACTTATTTTACATGTTTAGAAAAGAAACTTAGTTGGTCCCTCCTCCAAACAATGTTGCAAGCATCAGGGGTTTTGTTTTCCAGGTTTCACCTATTCACTTCTAATAAAATTATGATTTTACAAGGGGGTGGTGGGTTCACTGGCCACCAATATTCCAATCCTCTCAAGGGATGTGCTTAGAATTACCACTAATGTGTTCCCCAACTTCCATTAAGAGGATTCCTATCATACAAAAATTGATGGATTTTTGTGAGATGGCTTGCTATAGCCCATCAATGACATCTACATATTTGTATACCCCACACCAGTGACACTAGAACTTTGCATATCGCACTAATGACATGTAGGGATTCACTTGGTGTAAAATATTTTCAATTCCATGTTCTCCTTCTATAAGATATTTCAATAAAAATAACTTAATTAATAGAAAATATTCATGATATGTCTACCTAGTTACCCAACCTAATACCAAATTAGAAATACATTATCAAAAGATATGAATATATTTGTCATCTAAATAGCATGAAAACGAGAGGAACATACAGATATACAAAAGAAATCATAACATGTCAAATTTCTTGACAACAAGTAGAGTTTGTCAAAATACTAAACATATGTATATGATTTAAAAAACACACCTAAGAGCAACTAACAAAGCAAACAAAAACATAATTACACCAAAATTTTCTTAAAAGCAATTTTCCATTTTATTGAAATTTTTGATGGATTTTTCACACACTCCAAGCTCAACCCTCCAGATACATGTTTCATGGAGCATAATAATATGAATAATTAAAGAATCTGAGATCTTAAGGAAATTAATCTTCATAGTAATGATTTCAATGTTTTGTTAGATCTTTTGTGATGATTCGTCTAGTGGAATATCCACAACAATTTACAAATCAAGAATGGATTTGTACCAATGATTTGAAAGTAATTGTTTTTTTATTGAAAATAGTTCAAACTTTCCTTTTTTTCAATCGTGATTTAAAAGTACATTACAAATATTCACAACTATGCCTAGTGTGTTTCCAATTATTTAGACCTCAACTAACCCCAAATCCCTAGACATGGAGACCCACTTAATTTTTTCATTTTATTTAATATTTATGTGGATTTGGGGACTAATTCTACCTTAATATTTATTATAAGGTTTTATAGTGATGGTAATTAATGATTGACTTACTCTCCCTAGAAAAAGCTAAGTACGTTTTGTATGTTTCGTTTATAATTTCTTTTTCTTTTAAATTCAAAACAACTTTTGTTCCCGTGTGATTTATTGGATATTTCTTGTATTTCAAAGGGTCATGGCTTCAAAAAGTTTTGTTTTACTGAATTCAGTTGAGCATAGTTTAAGTTTTGTATTACCCTTCCAAAATTGACTCGATAGTTCATCAAATGTTCCTCAAGTTTTCAAGGATTGAATCTTGCAAATATGGGTAATGGTTCCTTGATATGCCTCGAAATTTTGAATATTTTAGTTTTCCATGATGGTTCATTGAAATACTTTGAAATTATATTTTGACATCTTTCAAACTCACCCGATGGTTGATGAAGATTTTTTAAAGTCTCTAATCTCACCATATTTCAATTCTACTCGATGGTTTATCAAGTGATTTTTATATTTGAAGTGTGATCATCTTTTGATGTCTCCCAAGAGTTCAATGACACGTTTTTAAAGAATAATTGTTGCATGCTTTAGAATCCCGAATCCCGTGACAGTCCATTGGGAGGTAACCAAACACCTATTTTGGAAGGTGGCTCACAATTCATTAGACCATTTCAAAAATAATTTAAAATTACTTTTATACACCCAGATAGTTCAACCAGAGAAATCTAAACATTTGAATGCCACATCTTTTGGAACAGTTTGACATTTCATTTGAGAAAATTCAAAAATGTTATTTCACATACTTCAAAATGGTCCAATAGTACATTAATCGATTTCTTAAGATCATGTCACAAAATCTTTGAAGGATTCATTAATCCATTTCTTAATATCTTGTCACAAAATCTTTGAAGGATTCTGATAGTTCATTTGGCATTTTAAAAATGTTGCCTTCCCAAAGGTTTATGATGGTTTATCAAACTATTTTCAAAGATATATTTATGCATGTTTTGCAACACCTAGATGCTTCATTAGGCCACTTCCAACATTCAATATGGACATTTTTCAAAGATCTCCAAAAGTTTAAAAGGAATTTTTAAAGTTTGAATTTTTTTTGAACTCACTTAATGGTATAGTATTTCCACATGAAATTTAAATGTTTTCATTTACTGTTTCAATATTTATGCGATCTTTCAAATTCAATCTAAACTTAATTCACACATAAAAAAATTGTTAGGAAATATTTGACCTACCTTCAAATATATTTCCTCAAGATTGAATTGAATGTTTTAAGGTCGGTTTCAATAGTCTATAAAAATCACATAATATTCTAATGAAACATTCTCAACTTTTGGATTGTTGTTGAGTGAGAAACCAAGATAAAACTACTTCCAAATTTTAGACTAGTTAACACCTATCCAATATTCACACTTCTTTAGGATATTAAATATCATCTCCTAAAATCACCATTTTTTTTCTTCATTTACAGAGAAGGAATGTTAAACATTACTTGTTTCCATCATTACTTTTTATTGGTTTTCAATGTATTTTGAATTAGGAAATATTTGACCTACCTTCAAATATATTTCATCATGATTGAATTCAATGTTTTAAGGTCGGATTCCACAGTCTATAAAAATCACATAATATTATAATGAAACATTCTCAACTTTTGGAATGTTGTTCAGTGAGAAAAAAAGACAACTAGTTTCAAATTTTAGACTAGTTAACACCTATCCAATATTCAGACTTCTTTAGGATATTAAATATCCTCTCCTAAAATCACCATTTTTTTTCCTTCATTTACAGAGAAAGAATGTTAAACATTCCTTGTTTCCATCATTACTTTTTATTGGTTTTCAATTTATTTTGAATTCAAAATTGTATATCACAATAGAAAGCAATGCTAGCTAGTGTGTCCTATAGAAAAAATATTTTTTCTTCCCTCAATTACGGAACTTTCAATTAACATCCCATTCTCGTAGGTCCATTTGGTTCAATTTGAATGTATAAGCTCGCAAGCTTCACACAATGATAGTCTCTTTGAAAGAATTTCCATATCAACTGAATTATGAACCTCAAGAACCTATACTAAATGCCTACCTTATTTTGAACCTTAACTTAAATAAAGCTTGTAACCTTAAAATAGTGCATCGAATAGTTCTAAGCTAAAATTTATTAAACGTTTGAAAGAGAATGAAGTTGAATTTGGATGTGACTCTATTCAAAATTTGATCTTATTTTTTTTGTATAACTAGATTAATTTTTAGATCCCTAATTTTGGATCTCTTACAGAAAAAACATAATCCATAGACAATTCAAATAATAAACCTATTTCAAAGTATATAGTTTTTATTTTATTCTTGTTAATGTTCTTTGTTGATTATAATGTATGATGCAAAGGACTATCCATATGGTTCCTAGGAGGAAAAAGCAAAATAAATACAAAGCATAAAAGACATTGATGAGAACTAAACCCAAATAACTCAAGATATTGGTTTATATAAAAACCTCTATCTATGCAAGATTATCTACCTACCCTAAATAGGATGAGCTATTTAAAATTTTTAGAGAGGATAAATACCCCCTTTACCCTTACCAAATGAAACATCCAAGTATGAAGATAAGGATGTGTATGCATACCACAACATTTAAAGTTCACAACATTTAAAGTTTATTATTGCACAGTGTAGCTACCATACATATTCGTTTTCCATGTTTATAAATGATCAAATGGATCGTTGATCATGATAACATGGAGAATATAACCATATTCAATGATCAATGAATGTTTATTGCTTCTTTTTATCACAACAATTTAGATATGTATTACAAATTCAGAAGTGGAAAAGTGCCAATGACTTCAACATGGGTACATGAATTTGGTAGATAAAGGAATTATCACTACGTAATGGGAAAATGGTGTATTAAGGGAAAATAATTAATGTCCCCAATATCTTTCTAGTAATTTGAGAGAACCTAATAATTGATGAATAGATTAATTTGATAGAAGGAGGCAATCCACTTTAAGGAAGATTGAGTATCTTTTATGTATAAAATTGTAAAATAAGGATCATTGTTTAATTGGGTTTCCATGTTGTCCCACACTATCACAATGGTAATGGATAAGGTTAAAAACATATTCCTAGTACTCCTACAAATATTTACATTTTCTCACACCTACTTCATATCATGTATTCCAATAATCCTTTCCTAGAGATGGGGTGTGCTACGAGCATATTAAAACCACCAATGCAAGTCTATATTTAGGATTTAGGATTTATGTGAGAATAAATACATGTGGTTTCCAATATATGTCACTTATTCTTTGTTCCAATGTACAAATTTATTTTCTTCAAGATAACTCCAAGGATATCACAAAAGGCCATGATGGCTATGAGCATAATAGGAAAATCA
>JASDQU010736287.1:15500-25857 GCA_032191745.1 Picea mariana | reverse complement strand
AACATATTTACACTTGGATCTATATTCATATTGTGGTTCAGAGAGTAAGGCACTTGAATAAGGAATTTTCATATAATCACCAACAACTATCATACATAGTAATTCTCTCAACTCTACTTACTGAATAAATCTACTGTAAAATTTTATTCTACCATTCACTATATTCTGCCAACATACGTAGATGTAATCTATCCGCCATTTATCAATAAGAAATTTATCCAGCCTTTAGTCAATGTATTCTACACAATATGAATCAACAGAACATTCAACCAGGGAAGAGTAGATGAACATATCTCAACAAAGTGCTGAAACAACAAATAGAAGAGTCAAGTTTCACCCAACCATAGAACATAAAAACCAATCTACTTGTTCCATTCACCCCCTAGCCTGACCATGAATCCATGAGAGTGAACTTGAAACTCCTCCTTAGCTATTGTCCTCTTTTAGAATTAGAAAAAAATTCTCCTTGCCTCGCACTTAGAAACCAATTCTCATAACAACAAGTGATAGTCTTGTCCTTCACATACTTGGTAGCGTCCTGCCTCCTCCCATATGCTATATATTCAAAAACATCTTGTGCCTAGGTATTTTCCCCTTGGGAATTTTTGTAGCTTTACAAATCCCTGATTTTCAGGGGCTCTCAATGGCCAGATTCATCATTTTCCACTTGTAGAATTCAACCCTCAGGTAGTTCAAACATATTCCCTCCTCATGGACTCATGGTCAACCGATTTCAACCTCGCTGTTCCATTTGTCTCTCAACAATAAATATCAAAATATTTTTTTCTTAATCAAAGAGTTGGTTGGGAAAATCAAATCGTTTCCCAACAATCATAATAATAAATTACAATTAACTAAATTCCAAATTCGAAATTGCCATAAATGACAATAATTTTCCAAATTTGAATTTACCAAAAACGGAAATAAATTCCTAAGTATTTTTAAGACTTCAATAATAATTTATTTTTGGTGATATAACATCCTTTCCCCCTTCAGTACAACATTGTCCTCAGTGTTTATTCCTTTCTTGGAATAGGATCAGATAAGATTTTTGCAAATCTTCCTCCAATTCCCAAGTGGCCTCCTATTAGCACTCTGTAATTTGCCTAAGGCTGTTGAGGCAATCACAGAGGTAACCTCGAACCGCTTCGAGTCTTGGATCTAGCCCTCCAAGACTCAGAGAGGGATCTCTCTTTTATATTTAACTTTGTTTGCAATAGGACTGATGTTAGGCTAGCTATAAAAGAAAGGAAAATATAGAGTTTTTGATTTGAGATGGTTAGTTTGGGACAGCAAGGAGAGCCATTGGGAAAATGGGGTCTGCGCTTTAAATAATGTGATTCAATTTCAGATATGGACATAGCTCTTTCACAGGGCAAGGTAGCAGCAATATTGGATCGAATTAAGTGTTGATGGCATTGGTTTGAGGAAGGAATAGGTGTGGAAAAAGACAGGCAAAGGAGCATTTAAGAATTCCTAAACTAGCCTTTTAGAAGATCAACATAAAGATTATCAGAAGCTGGGAAACAGAGTATTTGCTGATAAATTATGCTTCTACTACTCTCCTTCTGATAATAAGAACTGAAAACAAATTGAAAGATAACAAGAAAACATTTTAAAAGGGAGAAACTCCACCAATATCACCACACAAGAATCCTATAAAAGAAGCAGGCACATCACTGATATATCATTAAAAATTACAGAGGAATTCTCTGGCTAAAACACAGCCCTCATCCAACAAAGAAAATGAGAATTACAGGGCTGGACCTCTCACACAGGTCGAGCCAGCAATAAAAAATGCTTCACTACCAGGACCCTCTCGTCATCAGTCCCAGTCGAACCCTCTCTTAGTCTTTTACAAGTGTATAAATACACAAATTTTCCTCAGCCTTTCCAGGATTTGGGCTCTACCTCTGTTTTCTAAAAATAGAAAACAGTTACAAAGATTTACACATGTCAATTCTCTCTTAAACAGATCATAATAGTAAATTAAATGGGAAATAGATTTGATTTCTACTGCTCGACATCTAGAGTTTGTTGAGGTTTGTTGGTAGCTGGAGAATCGATGCTCCAACTACTGCCCGAAATATGGGAAAACTATGCCACTTGTGCTCTGATCTGCCAGGTGTTCCTTGTAGAAGAACTTCCTGCTTGCCATCTGCTTCCATCTGCTTCACTTTATGCCTTTGGCTGCCATCTGCCTTTGAAATGCTACTACAAAACAGTGATGCTCTGCCACCTATGTAACTGTTACCTAAAAATGTAGACATCAAGTTGAAGTCGGGTTCCCTGTTGGCCACTATCTTCATAGACAACTAAACATTTTCAATCATAGCGAGCCAAAGCCTTGCTATCATTCATAAAAACCTCATAATAAGTGACAATAACAGGGAATGCTGGACCCATTGATATGCATCATGCCTGGCAAATAGGAGTTCCACCTTTAGCAATTGTGCCTTGCCAGCAAATATTTTTCTCAGCACCTCCATAATGCTCTCCATGGCATCGTAAACTTGGAGTTCTAATAGAAGATATGGGTGCAATAAGACATGGACCAACCACAAACTGATCACTGCCATTTAAATGAGATCCTAGATTTCCACTCTGACCCATAACCTGATTGTCATTGACAGTATTAGCATACCCGAAAATCCTCTATAGGGTTGTGGCCTAATAGCCCCTTCAACTGGTGTTCTGGCATCCAAATGTCCCGCGTTCGCATAAGTGTCATCAATTCTTGGCTTTTTAATTCCCTCTATGCAACATTTGCATCAAATCCATCCCTAGCACTTGATAGGGGCCTAACAGAACCTAGACCTATTGTTGTAAGAGGGGATGGTTTGCCCCAATCACCAGGCCTAGGACCACTTACGTTGACATCCAGAAATTATGAAACATCTCTGGCCTTGATAATGAAATTCTTCTTTCAGTTGCATGGTGCTCGTGACTGCAGAAGAGAGGACAATAAAAATGGCAAGGGTGGAGCTCGGGTGCAAAATCCGAATGGCCTTCCAGGGGAACTGACATTCACTTCAGCTAAAAATTTTGATGAAAAGCATGATAATGATAACTACAGTTTCCCAACCTGCCCATTGGGTAACACGCTTTGACCTGCACTGTTCATAGACTGATCTGATCATTACCAGTAGAGGAGTCGAGTTTTAAAATGGGGTTTAACATCAGCGTGCACATTTCTTTTTCAACCACATATTTCTCTTCCATATTTTCATCAGTGGAGACAGAAAGTTTGTTTTTGTATCAGGATTCCTATCTACCTCTCCTATAGTATATGAATCAACAGTGAATGCTTCAGGCTATGAGATGCTATCGTGAGCTTTATCACTCACATCTGTATGTGTCTCATTTGTTCTAGGTTATTGAAAACCATGACCTTTATGAGCGCCCTGCAGCTTGACATTAGAATCCCCTAATATCCTTTTATAGCAGTCACTTGAAGATGAGCCACAGATAAATCCTTTGTATCATTTTGTTTATCATCCAGTCCTTCCTCTGTACAATGAAGAACATCATCCTCATTGACCCAATCCTTCTTCACTCTCAGCCTTTTCAAAGTCCTGGCTCCGAAAAGATTCATTCTTTTCTTTTGTAATCGGTCTGAGTTTCTTTGTCAAGTTCTCTGGCTTCTTCAGGAAGCTGTGCATGGCGAGGGCATACTCGAGAGCCAGCCTCATCAATGAGATCAATAGCTTTGTCAGAAGGAAACAACCACTGATAGATTGATACGACAACTTTGCAGCTGCCATCAAAACCTCATCAGTATAACGAAGCTTGTGATGAATCTCATATCACCCACGTAAACCTTTCAATATCTTTATTGTCTCATTAACATTTGGCTCTAGCATTTGTACAGGTTGGAATCTCCTCTCTAGCACTGAGGTCCTTCTCAATCTGTTTCTTGTATTCATATAGGTAGTGGCTCCATTACAATGCAGTTCACCTCG
The DNA here is from genome assembly GCA_032191745.1 of Picea mariana. Classification (NCBI taxonomy): domain Eukaryota; kingdom Viridiplantae; phylum Streptophyta; class Pinopsida; order Pinales; family Pinaceae; genus Picea; species Picea mariana. The sequence continues at coordinate 21,895 of JASDQU010736287.1, read as the reverse complement.
TTCGCATCTGTCAATCTGATATATCAAACCGGCCTTGGTCTCTTTTTCCCTTTGACTCGCACGTTGTGGTCTCAGGTGCATGGAGCTGGAGCATTGGAGCTTGGATGTTGTTGGTTCATATGCGTGGCTCCCTTCCAATGACAGCTTGAAACTAATTTAAACACCTGGCCGAGGGTTTAGAGCTGCGTATTATATATTTATGTTTTCTGAGCTCATTATCCCACATTCACGAGGAGAAGGGATTTTACAGCCTTTATATATTTGCATGTTTGCAACATGCACTTGATGACATGATCCCAAGGCTATACTCTGGAGTTAGGCGCTAGCGCTTGTTTGTGTGTTGGTTGTTGGTGTATGAGATGGTGCTGACTTGTGTGTTGATTGTTCGGGTGTTGGCCTTAGGCCAAAAATTTTGTCAAAATATTTTGATAAACCTAACTAAACCCTGCACACAGGCCGAGGGAAATTTTTTTCTCATTTCACCAAAGATAATGTATAGAACCCAACCTTACATTTGACCAACAAGAGTAAAAATTTTGTCATTCAAACCACTTCACAAATTTTTCGCCAAAAATGCACCAGAACTTGCTTTGAACTTCGCATGCAGGTACTCATTATATGCTTGGTCAGTGTCGTGCGCTTTTCGCCGCCTTCGCCAAGCGTCGTGAGCGAGCACATGTGCCTGGAAATCATAAATATTATTCAGAACACTGATCCTCTATTATATAGGGTTCTAACATAGGCTCCACCTGGGGAAGATAGCTCCGAAGGAGGTGTCTAGAATCCATGAACTCTGAATTTCGTCGAGCAGCTGATCACTGGGCTGTCCCCAAACTGTAAACTGAAAATAGAACCATGAAGAAATGAAAAAGAAAAGATCCTCATCCTGTTGAGATTATTGGCACATTCCTACCTACCCTAATCTAACAGTTACTGCTTCAATCAGGTAATGAAAAAGTGCCAACGAAGCCAACCCAGTAGTTGATCCCATGATTGGGTTTCCTCATCATGCTTGACAAAAATCAGGGCTGAAACATGTACTGGCAGTTGATGACGTGTTTGGTCATTATGGAGAAAACATGTTTGAACAGTTACACTAAAAAAAATCTCCATGTAATTTGCAACCGGGTCAATAAATAAATGATCTATTTGTTGATTCTCTGGGTATTCCTTTAGCACTTTAACATGGACAAGTTTCCCATCCATCTCCTCAATATCAAACCATGACTGCAACTATTCAACTTCAGACTTATGCTTGCCAACAAAAGGTTCGTCAATCAGAAAATCGGAAGAGGATAGAATATCTTTTGGTTTGGGAGATGTGATTTGCTCATAAGACTGAATTGGAGTATTCAAAGGCTCAATATCTTTTGCAAGTCTTTCAACAACTAGCTCGAGAACACATATTTTACTTTTATAAGAACCTTTTTTCGATTTACAACACTGAATCACAGTTGCTAACGAAACTTCATCAAATTGAAAATCTGCTAACTCATTCCTGATATCTTTGATAGCTTCACAATATATAGGATTGTCCACATACCTTTTCATCTTGAAGTATCATCAAGGCTTTGAAATATGGATTCTTCAGCAGTAGAGTCGCTTGAGAACTTTGAATACTGGGATCTTGAACAATGGAGTCGCCAGGTGAATGGTACAACCTTCTTGTGTTTGGCTTCTGTTCACCATCAGAAGTCAAATCTAAACTTGAAGTGCAGCTCTGGAGAAAGTCCCCAGCGGAGTCGCCAAAAATGTTAGCACTCTGTAATTTGCCTAAGGATGCTGAGGCAATCACAGAGGTAACCTTGAACCACTTCGAGTCTTGGATCTAGCCCTCCAAGACTCAGACATGGATCTCTCTTTTAGATTTAACTTTGTTTGCAATAGGACTGATGTTAGGCTAGCTATAAAAGCAAGGGAAATATAGAGTTTTTGATTTTGAGATGGTTATTTTGGGACAACAAGGAGAGCCATTGGGAAAATGGGGTCTACGCTTTAAACAATGTGGTTCAATTTCAGATATGGACATAGCTCTTTCACAAGGAAAGGTAGCAGCAATATTGGATCAAATTAAGTGCTGATGGCGTTGGTTTGAGGAAGGAATAGGTGAGGAAAAAGACAGGCAAAGGAGCATTTAAGAATTCCTAAAATAGCCTTTTAGAAGATCAACATAAAGATTATCAGAAGCTGGGAAACAGAGTATCTGCTGATAAATTCTGCTTCTACTACTCTCCTTCTAATAATAAAAACTGAAAACAAATTGAAAGATAACAAGAAAACATTTTAATAGGGAGAAACTCCACCAATATCACCACACAAGAATCCTGTAAAAGAAGCAGGCACATCACTGATATATCATTAAAAATTACAGAGGAGTTCTCTGGCTAAAACACAGCCCTCATCCAACAAAGAAAATGAGAATTACAGGGCTGGACCTCTCACACAGGTCGAGCCAGCAATAAAAAATGCTTCACTGCTAGGACCCTCTCGTCCTTAGTCCCATTCGAACCATCCCTTAGTCTTTTACAAGTGTATAAATACACAAATTTGCCTCAGCCTTTCCAGGATTCGGTCTCTACCTCTGTTTTCTAAAAATAGAAAACATTTACAAAGATTTACACATGTCAATTCTCTCTTAAACAGATCATAACAGTAAATTAAAGGGGAACTAGATTTGATATCTACTGTTCGACATCTGGAGTTTGTTGAGGTTTGCTGGTAGCTGGAGAATCGATGCTCCAACTACTGCTCGAAATATGGGAAAAATATGCCACTTGTGCTCTGATCTGCCAGGTGTTCCTTGTAGAAGAACTTCCTGCTTGCCATTTGCTTCCATCTGCTTCACTTTATGCCTTTGGCTGCCATCTGCCTTTGAAATGATACTACAAAACAATGATGATCTGCCACCTATGTAACTGTTACCTAAAAATGTGGACATCAAGTTGAATTCGGGTTCCTTGTTGGCCACTATCTTCATAGACAACTAAACATTTTCAATCATAGCGAGCCAAAGCCTTGCTATCATTCATAACAACCTCATAATAAGTGACAATAACAGAGAATGTTGGACCCACTGATATGCATCATGCCTGGCAAATAGGAGTTCCACCTTTAGCAATTGTTCCTTGCCAGCAAATATTTTTCTCAGCACCTCCATAATGCTCTCCATGGCATCGTAAACTTGGAGTTCTAGCAGAAGATATGGGTGCAATAAGACACAGACCAACCACAAACTGATCATTTCCATTTAAATGTGATCCTATATTTCCACTCTGACCCATAACCTGATTGTCCCTGATAGTATTAGCATACCCTGAAAATCCTCTATAGGGTTGTGGCCTAATAGCCCCTTCAACTGGTGTTCTCGCATCCGAAGGTCCTGTGTTCGCATAAGTGTCATCAATTCTTGGCTTTTTAATTCCCTCTGTGCATCATTTGCATCGAATCCATCCCTAGCACTTGATAGGGGCCTAACAGAACCTAGACTTGTTGCTGTAAGAGGGGATGGTTTGCCCCAACCACCAGGCCTAGGACCATTTATGTTGACATCCAGAAATTATGAAACATCTCTGGCCTTGATAATGAAATTCTTATTTTAGTTGCATGGTGCTCGTGACTATAGAAGAGAGGACAATAAAAATGGCAAGGGTGGAGCTCGTGTGCAAAATCCGAATGGCCTTCCAGGGGCACTATCTTGTACTTTCAAAAATGCATTCACTTCAGCTAAAACTTTTGATGAAAAGCATGATAATGATAACTATGGTTTCCCAACCCTGCGAATTGGGTAACATGCTTTGACCTTCCCTGTTCATAGACTGATCTGATCATTACCAGTAGAGGAGTCGAATTTAAAATGGGGTTTAACATCAGCGGGCACATTTCTTTTTCAACCACATATTTCTCTTCCATATTTTCATCAGTGGAGACAGAAAGTTTGTTTTTGTATCAGGATTCCTATCTACCTCTCCTATAGTATATGGATCAACAGTGCATGCTTCAGGCTTTGAGATGCTATCGTGAGATTTCTCACTCACATCTATATGTGTCTCATTTGTTCTAGGTTATTGAAAACCATGACCTTTATGAGCACCCTGCAGCTTGACATTAGAATCCCCTAATATCCTTTTATAGCAGTCGCTTGAAGATGAGCCAGCGGTAAATCCTATGTATCATTTTGTTTATCATCCAGTCCTTCCTTTGTACAATGAAGAACATCATCCTCATTGACCCAATCCTGCTTCACTCTCATCCTTTTCAAAGTCCTTGCTCCGAAAAGATTCATTCTTTTCTTTTGTAATCGGTATGAGTTTCTTTGTCAAGTTCTCTGGCTTCTTCAAGAAGCTGTGCATGGTGAGGGTGTACTCGAGAACCAGCTTCATCAATGAGATCAATAGCTTTGTCAGAAGGAAATGACCACTGATAGATCGATATGACAACTTTGCAGCTGCCATCAAAACCTCATCAATATAACGAAGCCTGTGATGAATCTCATATCGCCCACATAAACCTTTCAATATATGTATTGTCTCATTAACATTTGGCTCTAGCATTTGTACAAGTTGGAATCTCCTCTCTAGTGATGAGGTCCTTCTCAATGTGTTTCCTGTATTCATACAGGTAGTGGCTCCAATACAATGCAGTTCACCTCGTTTGCATCTGTCAATCTGATATATCAAACTGGCCTTGGTCTCTTTTTCCCTTTGACTCGCGCGTTGTGGTCTTAGGTGCATGGAGTTGGAGCGTTGGAGCTTGGATGTTGTTGGTGCATATGCGTGGCTCCCTGCCAATGACACCTTGAAACTAATTTAAACACCTGGCTGAGGGTTTAGAGCTGTGTATTATATATTTAGGTTTTCTGAGCTCATTATCCCACATTCACGAGGAGAAGGGATTTTACAGCCTTTATATATTTGCATGTTTGCAACATGCACTTGATGACATGAGCCCAAGGCTATACTCTGGAGTTAGGCGCTGGCGCTTGTTTGTGTGTTGGTTGTTGGTGTATGAGATGGCGCTGACTTGTGTGTTGATTGTTTGGGTGTTGGCCTTAGGCCAATATAATTTTTTGCCAAAAATTTTGTCAAAATATTTTGATAAACCTAACTAAACCCTGCACACAAGCCGAGGTAAATTTTTTTCTCATTTCATCAAAGATAATTTATAGAACCCAACCTTACATATGACCAACAAGAGTAAAAATGTTGTCATTCAAACCACTTCAAAAAAATTTCGCCAAAAATGCACCATAACTTGCTTTGAACTTCATGTGCAGGTACTCATTGTACGCTTGGTAAGTGTCGTGCACTTTTCGCCGCCTTCGCCAAGCGTCGTGAGTGAACACATGTGCCTGGAAATCATAAATATTATTCAGAACACTGATCCCCTATTATATAGGGTTCTAACACCTCCTCATGACTAAAGTGCTTCCATTGCACTTTTACCTGGGCGAAGACTATGTTCCGTAGTGCTATTTCTCTCCTGTCGAGAATGCAGAGAGGCTCCTCTTGTAACTCGCCTTCTGGTTATACCTACACCATGTTCTAATTGATCATGGGAGTAGGATCATGAACATAAATTTTTAACAAAGAAAAATAAAATACATTATGAATTTTTAGGTTTGCAGGAACTGCCAGTTGATATGCCACGGGTCCAATTCAAGCTAAGATCTCGAAAGGGCCACAAAAAATGGGAGCCAACTTGGATAAGATCGCTAGATTTAATGAAATTTTTCTTGCTTTGAATTTTAGATACACGTGGTCTCCAACATGAAAATCCTGGTGTCTCCTTTTCAGGTCTGCGTAACTTTTATGTCTATCCTGTGTCTCTTTTAGATTCTATTGTACTTTTCTTATCGTATTCTCCATTTCCTCGAGAATTTATGGTCCCATATGAGTCTTTCAACTAGGTTATCCCAGCTAATCAAAGTTGTACACTTCCTCTCATACAGTACTTCGAAGGGGCCCATCTTAGTCGATGTCTGGTAGCCATTATTGTATGCAAATTCTACCAAGTGCAGGTAGTCTTCCCACTTACTTGGTTTCGTCCTTACGTACATTCATAGCATATCTTCCATGATTTGGTTTGTTCATTCAGTCTTCCCATTTGTTTGTGGATGGTAGATTCTGCTGAAATTGAAGTTAGTATTTAACCCTCCAAACAATTCCTTCCAAAATGTAGATGCAAATTTTATGTCTCTATCTGAAATCACCATTTTAGGAATACCATGTAGTCTAAAAATTTCTTTCTTGAATATTTCAACGATGTTAATAGCTTTATTAGTAGATTTTACATGAACAGAGTGTGTAGACTTGCTAAGCTTATCAATTACTACCATAATTGAATCATTTTGTTTTTGAGTTAAAGGAAAACCTGTGATAAAGTCTAGTGATATAGTC
>JASDQU010736287.1:4824-14988 GCA_032191745.1 Picea mariana | reverse complement strand
CGGATTAGAATGCGTGCAAAGACAAAGTGCCCTATTCAAGGGTGACTCTAAGAGTTACTTGGTAATGTTCTCAAAAAACTGCTTGGCTTGCTTCTTTCAATTTTCCCCCCATCCAGATAGACGAGTACCTCTTTTTAATTTAATGAGCTCAAGGAGGTTAACACATGCTCGATAAAACTCACCTTCAGTAAGTTCCTCTTCCTTTTTTTAATGAACTGGAAAAAGTAAGGGTTCAATCCCGTATGGGCCTGTTGATGTTTTATTTAACGAGTCCAAAGATAGAAAACTCAAAGGTTTTTCATGATTATAGAGTCTGGAAAAACACTTAAAAGAGAACTCTCTCAGTTCCTTTTTCGTAAAGTAGTCTGACGAGACCGAAAAAGAGATAAACTATCGCTTACCAGATGTTTTCTTCAAATACTTTAATGAGGGTGAAGAGAACAAGGTCACTTGGCAATCTTTTCATCTTTAGAGAGTCTGAAAAGAACTTAAAGATGACTCCAATGTTGTCCTTTTTCGTAATGTTAGTATCGCGAGGCCAAAAAAGAGATAAATTATCACTCGAAAGACGCCCTTTCAAACCATTTAACGAGTGGGAAAGAAAGCAATATCACTCGGCAATCTTTTCATGTTTAGAGAGTCTAAAAAGAGCTTAAATAAGACTCCAGGGGGTTCCTTTTTCGTGTATCTAGATAGGTCCGAAAAAGAGATAAAAGTCTACCCAGATGCATTCTCATGTATTTTCAAGAATGAGAAAGAACAAAGACTAAGCTTGGTATGTCCCTTGCATGAAAGCTAGTGGCTTAACTCCAGAATGATCAGCAAAGGTTGGAGACATGCCCTCCAAGCTTCAATTCATTCACCGTTTTCGAGGTTTTCACCAGTTTCTCTAGTAGATGAGAAAAAGGATAAGGGTGGATGAAAAGAAGGTTCAAGAGAGGTGAATGTTTCATTATTTAATGAGCTTGACATAGTAAAATAACTATGCTCAGGACTTCTATTTCATTGTTTAACGAGCTTTCCACGGAGAAGAAAAACTATGCTCGTAGCTACAGTGGAGTCGCCAATTTCTGTTGAAGCAAAATCTCCCTGCGGACAGGTAGATCTCCTTAAAGAGATAGACTCTTAACTCTAAGACAAAAAGTGCTTATCATGGTCGATGACTTCCTTTTAGATCTAGGTGGACTAGTGTGTGAGAAGGAAGGAGAAGAGAAGTACCTTTAATCGACGTTTGTCCCTGCACACTCCGAGTTGAGCTCCAATCTTTCGCTCCTCGATGAATCCTGTAGACAAACAAAGTATGACCACTTCCTACTCTATCAAGGTTAGCCCTAAATAGATCTATCTACTAAAGAGACAAATTCATGTGAGATTGAACATGAATTTCAAAGAAACAGGCCAAGCAAATTATATTAATGAGGACAAAATATTGCTTACAGCCGTAGATGGATTGTAGCAGTTCTGCCAAGTCCTCCTTGTCTATCCCTTGCTCAAAAGATCCACGATCTAAATGAATATAGCTTCACCAATTGCTCCCTATGAGATCATAGGTATTATTCTCCCAAATCACCTATGTTCCAGCACCACTTATAAGATCATAATTTTGGTGTGATTCTCCCTTTCCATCCCCTTTCACCATGAGAAAGCTTTCTTATATAGACTTGGAGAGGCTTTAACCACTTGAGATATTCTTGGGGAAGTTGAGGATTTGCCTCCTTCAGTTGAGGATCTACCCTAAGATCATGGCTTGATTAAGGATTTGAACTCAACTGACCTCCAAGAATGAATGGATCCTTCCCCCATTCATCTCAACCACTTAACCACTACCCAGAATAGGCAGTGCTCCCTCAAAAGGGCCATTGGAGCACTATAGCGCTCCCTAGTAGGCTTTAGGGGGGTGCCAGCATTCCCTAAATACACCAGTGCTCCCTCAGAATGGCCAAAGAGATTTATAACGCTCCCAAACAGTGTGAGGGGGGGCGCCAGCACTCCGAGAAGAGCTATAGGGGAGCGCTCCCCTCCAAAAACCTAGTTTTTTGAGTGTTTTCAGATGGGAAAAGGTTCATGAGCCCAGTTAACCTTTCTTCCTCTTCCAAATCAAGTCTTTGACATGTGCCAAGTGTCCTCCTAATGTCGTTATAGGCACAACATAGGCATCATAGCAGTATGCTTCCCTAACACTTGCGACACTTGTGAGAAAAATGCGACACTTATGACACTTGCGACACCATCGAAGTGAGTAAAATTGATGTGTAACATATAGTGCTTGTCATGTCATTTCTGATGGTATGTGGAACATCACATAATTCCTCACGGTTAGAGAGTTATGGCCATGAGAAGTTGGAGACCCCAGGTTTGGGTTATGGACCCAAGTTTGTTTGATGGTTAACAGTATGAGTTATGATATATCTTCAGATAATACTATTCTATATGGATAGTACATGTCATTCCATTTCTGGTGGTGTTAGCACTCTGTAATTTTCCTAAGGCTGCTGAGGCAATCACAGAGGTAACCTCGAACCGCTTCGAGTCTTGGATCTAGCCCTCCAAGACTCAGAGAGGGATCTCTCTTTTAGATTTAACTTTGTTTGCAATAGGACTGATGTTAGGCTAGCTATAAAATCAAGGAAAATATAGAGTTTTTGATTTTCAGATGGTTAGTTTGGGACAACAAGGAGATCCATTGGGCAAATGGAGTCTGTGCTTTAAACAATGTGATTCAATCTCAGATATGGACACAGCTCTTTCACAGGGCAAGGTAGCAGCAATATTGGATCGAATTAAGTGTTGATAGTGTTGGTTTGAGGAAGGAATAGGTGAGGAAAAAGATAGGCAAAGGAGCATTTAAGAATTCCTAAACTAGCCTTTTAGAAGATCAACATAAAGATTATCAGAAGCTGGGAAACAGAGTATCTACTGATAAATTCTGCTTCTACTACTCTCCTTTTGATAATAAGAACTGAAAAAAAATGAAAGATAACAAGAAAACATTTTAACAGGGAAAAACTTCACCAATATCACCACACAAGAATCTTGTAAAAGAAGCAGGCACATCACTAATATATCATTAAAAATTACAAAGGAGTTCTCTGGCTAAAACACAGCCCTCATCCAACAAAGAAAATGATAATTACAGGGTTGGACCTCTCACACAGGTTGAGCCAGCAATAAAAAATGCTTCACTGCCAAGACCCTCTCGTCCTCAGTCCCAGTCGAACCCTCTCTTAGTCTTTTACAAGTGTATAAATACACAAATTTGCCTCATCCTTTCCAGGATTCGAGCTCTACCTCTGTCTTCTAAAAATAGAAAACAGTTACAAAGATTTACACATGTCAATTCTCTCTTAAACAGATCATAGCAGTAAATTAAAGGGGAACTAGATTTGATATCTGCTGCTCGACATCTAGAGTTTTTTGAGGTTTGCTGGTAGCTGGAGAATCGATGTTCCAACTACTGCCCGAAATATGGGAAAACTATGCCACTTGTGCTCTGATCTGCCAGGTGTTCCTTGTAGAAGAACTTCCTGCTTGCCATCTGCTTCCATCTGCTTCGCTTTATGCCTTTGGATGCCATCTGCCTTTGAAATGCTACTACAAAACAATGATGCTCTGCCACCTATGTAACTGTTACCTAAAAATGTGGACATCAAGTTGAAGTTGGGTTCCCTGTTGGCCACTATCTTCATAGACAACTAAACATTTTCAATCATAGCGAGCCAAAGCCTTGCTAACATTCATAACAACCTCATAATAAGTGACAATAACAGGGAATGCTAGACCCACTGATATGCATCATGCCTGGCAAACAAGAGTTCCACCTTTAGCAATTGTGCCTTGCCGACAAATATTTTTCTCAGCACCTCCATAATGCTCTCCATGGCATCCTAAACTTGGAGTTCTAGCAGAAGATATGGGTGCAATAAGACACGGACCAACCACAAACTGATCATTGCCATTTAAATGTGATCCTAGATTTCCACTTTGACCCATAACCTGATTGTCACTGACAGTATTAGCATACCCTGAAAATCCTCTATAGGGTTGTGGCCTAATAGCCCCTTCAACTGGTGTTCTGGCATCTGAAGGTCCTGTGTTCGCATAAGTGTCATCAATTCTTAGCTTTTTAATTCCCTCTATGCAACATTTGAATCAAACCCACCCTAGCACTTGATAGGGGCCTAACAGAACCTAGACCTGTTGCTGTAAGAGGGGATGGTTTGCCCCAACCACTAGGCCTAGGACCATTTACGTTGACATCCAGAAATTATGAAACATCTCTGGCCTTGATAATGAAATTCTTCTTTCAGTTGCATGGTGCTCGTGACTGCAGAAGAGAGGACAATAAAAATGGCAATGGTGGAGCTCGGGTGAAAAATTCGAACGGCCTTCCAGGGGCACTGTCTTGTACTTTCAAAAATGCATTCACTTCAGCTAAAACTTTTGATGAAAAGCATGATAATGATAACTATGGTTTCCCAACCCTGCCCATTGGGTAACACGCTTTGACCTGCCCTGTTCATAGACTGATCTGATCATTACCAGTAGAGGAGTCGAATTTAAAATGGGGTTTAACATCAGCGGGCACATTTCTTTTTCAACCACATATTTCTCTTCCATATTTTCATCAGTGGAGATAGAAAGTTTGTTTTTGTATTAGGATTCCTATCTACCTCTCCTATAGTATATGGATCAACAGTGAATGCTTTAGGCTGTGAGATTCTATCGTGAGATTTCTCACTCACATCTGTATGTGTCTTATTTGTTCTAGGTTATTGAAAACCATGACCTTTATGAGCACCCTGCAGCTTGACATTAGAATCCCCTAATATCCTTTTATAACAGTTGCTTGAAGATGAGCCACCGGTAAATCCTCTGTATCATTTTGTTTATCATCCAGTCCTTCCTTTGTACAATGAAGAACATCATCCTCATTGACTCAATCCTGCTTCACTCTCATCCTTTTCAAAGTCCTGGCTCCGAAAAGATTCATTCTTTTCTTTTGTAATCGATCTGAGTTTCTTTGTCAAGTTCTCTGGCTTCTTCAGAAAGCTGTGCATGGCGAGGGCGTACTCGAGAACCAACCTCATAAATGAGATCAATAGCTTTGTCAGAAGGAAATGACCACTAATAGATTGATACGACAACTTTGCAGCTGCCATCAAAACCTCATCAGTATAACGAAGCTTGTGATGAATCTCATATCGCCCACGTAAACCTTTCAATATCTGTATTGTCTCATTAACATTTGGCTCTAGAATTTGTACAGGTTGGAATCTCCTCTCTAGCGCTGAGGTCCTTCTCAATGTGTTTCCTGTATTCATACAGGTAGTGGCTCCAATATAATGCAGTTCACCTCGTTCGCATCTGTCAATCTGATATATCAAACCGGCCTTGGTCTCTTTTTCCCTTTGACTCGCGCGTTGTGGTCTCAGGTGCATGGAGCTGGAGCGTTGGAGCTTGGATGTTGTTGGTGCATACGCGTGGCTCCCTACCAATGACACCTTGAAACTAATTTAAACACTTGGCTGAGGGTTTAGAGCTGCGTATTATATATATAGGTTTTCTGAGCTCATTATCCCACATTCACGAGGAGAAGGGATTTTACAGCCTTTATATATTTGCATGTTTGCAACATGCACTTGATGAMATGAGCCCAAGGCTATACTCTGGAGTTAGGCGCTGGTGCTTGCTTGTGTGTTGGTTGTTGGTGTATGAGATGGTGCTGACTTGTGTGTTGAATGTTCAGGTGTTGGCCTTAGTCCAATATAATTTTTTTCCAAAAATTTTGTCAAAATATTTTGATAAACCTAACTAAACCCTGCACACAGGCCGAGGGAATTTTTTTTTTCATTTCACCAAAGATAATTTATAGAACCCAACCTTACATTTGACCAACAAGAGTAAAAAATTTTTCATTCAAACCACTTCACAAATTTTTCGCCAAAAATGCACCAGAACTTGCTTTGAACTTCGCGCGCAGGTACTCATTGTATGCTTGGTCAGTGTCGTGCGCTTTTTGCCACCTTCGCCAAGCATCGTGAGAGAACACATGTTCCTGGAAATCATAAATATTATTCAGAACACTGATCCCCTATTATATAGGGTTCTAACATATTTTTGGCGACTCCACTGGGGAACTTTCTCCAGAGCTGCACTTCAAGTTCAGTTTTGACTTCTGATGTTGGACATAAGCCAAACACCGGAAGGCTGTACCATTCACCTGGCGAATCCATTGTTCAAGATCCCGTTCTTCAAAGTTCTCAAGCGACTCTACTGCTGAAGAATCCAGATTTCAAAGCCTTCATGATACTTCAAGATGACAAGGTATGTGGACAATCCTATATATTGTGAAGCTATCAAAGATCTCAGGAATGAGTTAGCAGATTTTCAATTTGATGAAGTTTCATTAGCAGCTGTGATTCAGTGTTGTAAATTGAAAAAAGGTTCTTATAAAAGTAAAATATGTGTTCTCGAGCTAGTTTCTGAAAGACTTGCAAAAGATATTGAGCCTTTGAACACTCCGATTCAGTCTTATGAGCAAATCACATCTCCCAAACTAAAAGATATTGTATCCTCTTCCGATTTTCTGATTGACGAACCTTTTGTTGGCAAGCATAAGTCTGAAGTTGAACAGTTGCAGTCATGGTCTGATATTGAGGACACGGATGGGAAACTTGTCCATGTTAAAGTGCTAAAGGAATACCTGGAGAATCAACAAATAGATCATTTATTTATTGACCCGGTTGCAAATTACATGGAGCTTTTTTTTAGTGTAACTGTTCAAACATGTTTTCTCCATAACGACCAAACACGTCATCAGCTGCCAGTATGTGTTTCAGCCCTGATTTTCGTCAAGCATGACGAGGAAACCCAATCATGGGATCAACTGCTGGGTTGGCTTCATTGTCACTTTTTCATTACCTGATTGAAGCAATAACTGTTAGATTAGGGTAGGTAGGAATGTGCCAATAAGCTCAATAGGATGAGCATCTTTTCTTTTTCATTTCTTCATGGTTCTATTTTCAGTTTACAGTTTGGGGACAGAATAGTGATCAGCTGATCGTCGAAATTCAGAGTTCATGGATTCTAGACACCTCCTTCGGAGCTATCTTCCCCAGGTGGAGCCTATGTTAGAACCCTATATAATAGGGGATCAGTGTTCTGAATAATATTTATGATTTCCAGGCACATGTGTTTGCTCACGACGCTTGGCGAAGGCGGTGAAAAGCGCACGACACTGACCAAGCATACAATGAGTACCTGCGCGTGAAGTTCAAAGCAAGTTCTGGTGCATTTTTGGTGAAAAATTTGTGAAGTGGTTTGAATGACAAAATTTTTACTCTTGTTGGTCAAATATAAGGTTGGGTTCTATAAATTATCTTTGGTGAAATGAGCAAAAATTGTCCCTCAGCTTGTGTGCAGGGTTTAGTTAGGTTTATCAAAATATTTTGACAAAAKTTTTGGCAAAAAACTATATTGGCCTAAGGCCAACACCCGAACAATCAACACACAAGTCAGCACCATCTCATACACCAACAACCAACACACAAGCAAGCACCAGCGCCTAACTCCAGAGTATAGCCTTGGGCTCATTTCATCAAGTGCATGTTGCAAACATGCAAATATATAAAGGCTGTAAAATCCCTTCTCCTCGTGAATGTGGGATAATGAGCTCAGAAAACCTAAATATATAATACGCAGCTCTAAACCCTCGGCTAGGTGTTTAAATTAGTTTCAAGGTGTCATTGGCAGGGAGCCACGCATATGCACCAACAACATCCAAGCTCCAACGCTCCAGCTCCATGCACCCGAGACCACAACACGTGAGTCAAAGGGAAAAAGAGACCAAGGCCGGTTTGATATATCAGATTGACAGATGTGAACGAGGTGAACTACATTGTATTGGAGCCACTACCTATATGAATATAGGAAACACATTGAGAAGGACCTCAGTGATAGAAAGGAGATTCCAACCTATACAAATGCCAGAGCCAAATGTTAATGAGACAATACAGATATTGAAAGGTTTATGTGGGCGATATGAGATTCATCACAAGCTTCATTATACTGATGAGGTTTTGATGGCAACTGCAAAGTTGTCGTATCGATCTATCAGTGGTCATTTCCTTATGACAAAGCTATTGATCTCATTGATGAGGCTGGTTCTCGAGTATGCCCTTGCCATGCACAGCTTCCTGAAGAAGCCAGATAACTTGACAAAGAAACTCAGACCGATTACAAAAGAAAAGAATGAATCTTTTCGGAGCTAGGACTTTGAAAAGGATGAGAGTGAAGCAGGATTGGGTCAATGAGGATGATGTTATTCATTGTACAAATGAAGGACTGGATGATAAACAAAATGATACAGAGGATTTACCGGTGGCTCATCTTCAAGCGACTGCTATAAAAGGATATTAGGGGATTCTAATGTTAAGTTGCAGGGCGCTCATAAAGGTCATGGTTTTCAATAACCTAGAACAAATGAGACACATACAGATGTGAGTGAGAAAGCTCACGATAGAATCTCACAGCCTGAAGCATTCAAAGTTGATCCATATACTATAGGAGAGGTAGATAGGAATCTTGATACAAAAACAAACTTTCTGTCTCCACTGATGAAAATATGGAAGAGAAATATGTGGTTGAAAAAGAAATGTGCCCGCTAATGTTAAACCCCATTTTAAATTCGACTCCTCTACTGGTGTTCGCGGACAAAATATCACCAGGTGAGAAAAATGGAGACCACTCTGCATGCCCTGTTGGGTTCACCAGGGCAGAACATCTGTGGCAGCATGGGGTTAACAGAAAACAAAACTGAATACAATCTAACTAACAACTGAAAGCAAACAACAATTCGAAAATAAACAAAAACATCAAACATGAGACAAGAGGGTCATCAATGGTTTCAAGGCTTGGTATATTAATGAAACCAGAGCACACGCTGAAGACAGAGATAGGGTTTCCCTCTCCCTCCAGCGGAAGGTCCTTCGGGGCCCTCAACACAATGCTTTCCTTACAAAATGAATAGAACTGAACTAAGTGGTGAAAGAACTCTGGGTTAGGCCGCTGATGGATAGCTTGTCAAAGACTGAGCTCTGAATCATATGGACAGTGTAACTTTTCTTCTAATTCTCTTCTAAAACAGTGAGTCTTCACGGCTATTTATAGCATTTTTCCAGGCGGTCACGTAACCAACTTCCGGTGTAAACACGGACCTGTTTAGGGTTCGCTTAGGCCATTAATTTGCCAAATTTGCAGAGCCGACCCTGATTCGAGAGTCAAATCATCTTGGGGGCCGGTCCATAGGCGGTCGGGAGGCCGACTTATGCAATTAATGCACCGTATTAGTAGATGCACGGGTTTTTGTGTTGACAGGCGCGCGTCGGGCGTGCATGCGCTAGTAACACGCTTTTGTCCCGCGCATATGCATGCGCATCAAGCTGCTGTAAAGCGCCCTTCAATTTTTGGTTATTTTGTATAGTTTTTGACCCTTCTGGAATGCTGTGAACTTAATTCAGTGCCATGACTGACTTCATTGCTGTTTTGATGATGTGGAGTTCTTGTCGCCATGTGCAGACAAAATTTCAGTGATAACAGATGCCCCCTGATGGATGAGGTTAGGAGCATACGTATAGCTGAAATCCATCAATGTTTCTTCTACTGAGAATGTTGTTGTAAGGGAAAGCAATAGTGGGACCCTTCGGAGCGATCCGTTGGAGGAAAAAGGAACCGGTATCTCGACCTTCTGAGAGACGTGCATGAAAAAATATACAACTGTGTACAAACGAGGTGGGCATGCCCCATGCTCATGTGATGTAACTCTGAAAAAAGATGACGGAAGTGTTGGTGTAGACAACTGCAGCGCCCTCAGGGGCGGTAAATGATAAAGGCAGAAGACAATTTATGCAACGAAACATACTCTGAATAATAGGCAATGATCACTGTAATAAGCAGCGATGATGATGTGGGCATTGATGGCCCTACCAAGTTCAGAGGTCTTCAGCAAATGACAAAAAGAACTGCAATAGTCGCAAAGTAAGACCCAGCATAACATGAGAGAGTGTTGGCGTCGAATGTTATGGGGGCCAACGACAGCAGGGAGCAATGTTGTTTCTCCTTGTGCCGTCCGAGATCTCTGATTAATAGAGAATGAGAATCAAGATA
>JASDQU010736286.1:568932-586675 GCA_032191745.1 Picea mariana | reverse complement strand
CTGATGTAGTAGAGTCAAATAAACTTAAGAAACTAAAGCACACAAAATCATGGATGGTACAACTAGCAACAGGAACAAAAAGGAAAGTATTTGACTTTATTTATGATTTTGAGTTTAGATTAGATGGCAGAACATAAGAACAAATCTGAACATCCTACCACTAGGATCTTATTATATGATTATCGGAATGGATTGGTTGGAAAAGAACAAAGCGGTACTAGACTATTATACAAAGACACTTAACTATAAGGACGATGTTGGCACTACTAAGACAACCCAAGGTATACCAAAACTTGTATAATTTACACAAGTTTCAGCAATGCAACTTAAGAAATGTATGAGAAAGGGATGTTAAGTTTATGCCATCCAAATAATGAATCTTCTAAAAAATATAGATAAGCCAGAGTTAGAATATTTTGATATCCTACGTGAATTCAGAGACATGTTTGTGGATGAGATACCAGAATTACCTCCTAGGAGGGAAATAKACTTCTCCATAGATCTGCTACCTGTTTCAACCCCTATCTCAAAAGCACCTTACCGAATGAGTCTACCAGAACTRACAGAATTAAAAATACAAGTACAGGAATTGTTGGACAAAGAGTATATCACACCGAGTCTTTCACCATGTGGGGCACYAGTCCTCTTTGTGAAAAAGAAATATGGTACTCTAWGTATTTGTATCGATTATAGACAATTGAATAAAATGACTATTAASAACAAGTACCTCTTACCTAGGATAAATGACSTGTTCGATCAAGTAGGAGGGGCCAAGATCTTTTCGAAATTGGATTTACGATCTCGTTATCATCAAGTTATAATAAAGGATGAGAATATAAGCAAAACAAWTTTTTTAACAATATATGGACACTAGGAATTTGTAGTCACACCCTTCGGACTCATTAACGCACCAGCCACATTTATGTGCCTAATGGGCAATATTTTCAGTCAGTACTTGGACAAGTTCGTACTAGTATTTATCAACGATATTATGGTCTATTCTAAAACATAGGAAGAACATGAAGAACACTTAAGGGTAGTTCTACAAACACTGAGGAAACACATATTGTACGCCAAATTTGATAAGTGTGACTTTTATCAAAAGAAAATACAATATCTTGGACATGTAATTTCAGTAGAAGGCATTGTCATAGACCCTGAGAAAATAAAATCCATCACAGAGTGGCCAATACCTAAGGATGTGGCAGATATCTGGTCATTCATGGGAATCACCGGATACTATCATAGATTTATAGAAGGCTTTTCCAAGATATCCTACCCTATCATGTCATTAAAAAAGAAAGGAACCAAGTTTAACTGGTCACAAAGCTGTGAAGACAATTTTAACAAGTTGAAAGAATTATTGACAACTGCACCCATATTGAAGATAGCAAACCCAGACAAAGACTTTCCGTATGTGTTGATGCAAGTAAAGAAGGACTAGGGGGTGTCCTAACACAAGAAGGACACGTAATTTGTTATGAGTCCCAGAAATTAAAAGAACATGAGAAAAATTATGCTACTCATGACTTAGAAGTGGCAGTGGTAATACACGCCTTAAAAATGTGGTGACACTACATAATGGGTAGAAAATTTCTACTATTAACAGATAATAGTGGTGTGAAATATATGTTTAKTCAACCATATCTTAATGCAAGACAAGCGATATGTCTAGACTTCTTGAGCGAATTCGACTTCGAGGTCAGACATATCAAGGGTAAAGAAAATAAGGTAGAAGATGCTTTAAGAAGAAGAGTCCATGGATTATTTGAGATAAATATCAATAGGGCGAAAAGTGATCTGGAACAAAGAATAATAACAACATGTATTAACGACGAAAATTACACTAAGATAATGACAGAATTAAAAAGCAACACTGCAATCTTAGATAAACCATACCTGAGTATCGACAAGAAAGGACTACTACGAATTAAAAACATACTTTACATACCAAATGCAATAGAGTTAAAGTTAATAATCTTGGACGAAGTGCATAAGAAACCATATTATGGCCATCCAGGTTACCAGAAAACGATAACAACACTTAGAAAACTATTTTTCTGGCCTAATATGAAGCGAGAAACAACAAAATACTTGGCTAGGTGCCAAGATTGTCAGAAGGTTAAAAACGAACACCAGCATGTAACTGGCCTATTACATCCTTTACTAGTGTCAGAATGGAAATGGGAGACCATATCGCTGGAATTTATAACAGGTTTGCCCAAAACTCAGAAACAAAATGACTATATTATGGTTGTGATCAATAAACTAAGTAAGTTTGCACACTTTATTCCTTTGAAATCTACTTTTAAAGCTATAACCATCGATGAAATATTTACGAAGGAAATCTTTAGACTGCATGGTATTCTTAAAATGGTGATCTCAGATAGAGACGTAAAATTTACGTCCACTTTTTGGAAATAATTGTTTCCAGGGCTAAATACTAATTTGAATTTCAACACGAGTTACTATCTACAAATGGATGGACAGACCAAAGGAACAAATCAGATCGTAGAAGATATGCTTCGTATGTACGTAAGAACAAAACCAAGTAAGTGGGAAGACTACCTATACTTGGTAGAATTTGCGTATCACAATGGGTACCAAGCTTTAGCTAAATTGATCCCCTTCGAGGTATTGTACAAAAAAAAGTGTACAACACCAATTAGCTAGGATGACCCGGTTGACAGACTCATGATTGGACCAGAAATGCTCCAAGAAATGGAAAGTACAATAAGAAAAGTGCAACAAAACTTAAAAGAGGCACAACACAGATAGAGGAGTTATGCAGACTAGAAAAGAAGACACTTGGAATTTAAAGTGGGTGATCATGTTTACTTAAAATTCAAATCCCAAAAGAGTTCACTAAAACTCGAGAACTATGCCAAATTGGCACCTAGGTTTTGTGGGCCCTTCGAAATATTAGCTCGAATTGGACCCATAGCATACCAAATTACACTTCCAGCTAATCTAAGAGTTCATAATGTATTTTATGTTTCCTTGTTGAAAAAGTATGTCCATGACCCTACTCATATGATTGACTGGAACTTGGTGCAGGTGGAACTAGAAGGTGAGTTCTAGGAGGATCCCCTATGCATTCTGGACCGGAGAGAAATAACACTTCGGAATAGAGTCGTCGCTCAGGTAAAGGTGTAATGGAAGCACTTTAGCCCTGAGGAGGCCACTTGGGAGTTGGAGGGAGATTTGTGAAAATCTCAACCAATCTTGTTACAAGAAGGGAATGAACACTGAGGACAGTATTTCCTTGAAGGGGGAAAGGATGTGACATCCCCAAAAATTAAAGTAATTTAAAAATTCAAAAAAATTGTTAGAAAACTATTTTGTTTTTGGTAAATTTGAATTTTGAAACATTTTTCCACTTAGCGAAATTCCAAATTTCGAATTTGGTAAATTGTAAATAAATTATTTTGACTGTTGGGCAGAAATTGTGATTGGACCCAACTAACTATTTGATTTCGACACTTGTATGAAAACATAATATTTTATATTTTTTGTAAGGGGGAAAATGGAACAACCATGTTAAAATCAGTTGACCATGACTCCATGAGTGGGGAACATGTTGAAACTACCTCTGGGCTGATTGTTACAAGTGGAAAATCAGGGATTTGGCCAACAGTAGCCCCTAAAAATCAGGGATTTAAAAAGCTGTGAAAATTCCCAAGGGAGGGAAAAAAGACCTAGGAAAAAAAGACTTTTGGTTATAAATAGCATATGCGAGGAGGGAGGATGCTACCAAGTATGCACCGGAAAAATGAATTAGACTCTTGTCGCTATGAACACTAAATTTTGAGTGTGAGGCAAGGTGAAGTGACTGCGAAAAGACTGTTACTGAGGAGATTTTCTAGAATTCTCCCTTATGGATTCAAGGTCAGGTTAGGGGGTGAATGGAGCAAGTAACTTTGGTTGTTCCTTTCTAAGGTTGGGAGGAACATGTTTTTTCCCTTTGTCTTCCAGCATTTGGTTCATATATGTTCATCTATCCTTTTTCTGGTTATACATCTCTTGTCTTAAGTTGTTGTCCATATACATAGATATATTTTTGGGCAGTTGATCTCTATTTGAAACTATCGTTAAATATGAATCGTTCTAATCTAAATGATTAAAAGAGAAATTTAGCGTAATCTTGTGCATATTACTACCGAATAAGTTATGAAAGTTTTCTTCTAGTATGTATGGTAATTTATGTTCAACAATATTCTGTGGGAAAATGGTAAAAACTCCTAAAGGTTACTTGTAGTTATCATATAAAGATTTTATTAAGTAGTTAACATAGAACAAAGAATTGAATGGTGGAAGTATGCCATGAATTATAATCACATTGATGGCTTCTCGATCCCATCAATTATATTAAGAAATTTCTGCCAAATTAATATGCAATATTTTTAATAATGAATAACTGTAGGAGGATACCGGACTATTTCAAATTAGAAAACACATATACTGTTTCATATATCTATACAGGAATTACACTCCTGGGATCACCTTTGCGGCTGGGTTAGATTTTCTTATTTTATTCTAAGTTACCTGTGAAAACTATATACATAAACAAGAATCAACTATGTAGAGTTACATACAAAAATACATATGTGTATAGGAATACATACATGAACATATACACGCGGATAAGCCCTAATCGAGCACGTTGTGGAACTCTGGGACAAATGCTTGTGACCTTTCAATGTAAATAGAAAACTATGGAACAAATAATTTAAGGATGAAACATTTTAAAACAAGAACAGAGATGCGTGAAACCTTAAATATCTTGATGCCTTCGTTTAATTATACAAATGAATTCCATAACCCTGTTTTCAACTAGAAAATTAAACTAACCCTCTAATCAATCGGGCGACAATGGAAATAGAGGGAAATTGCAAATCTATTAATCATATTGGAGTTCTGTAAATATTCTAAAATACAACCATAAATGTATGAGACTCATTTCTGAAGAGAACATAAGTGGTTATACTTATGTATTTGAATGAATAATTAATGTCTCAAGAAAAATCCAGAACAATAATTAAAATATCTCGACTACTGCATAATAATCGCTTGCAGCGAATATGGTACAACGTCTAAATCCTTCTGCGAAGAAAGAAACTGAGATAGTAATACACCATGTGATGACTGATTTTAGAACTAAAACCTTCTTTTCAAAAAATCAGATTATTAATTTCGCAGTATTTTCAAAAGGAACTTGAGTACCTTGCATATGGGAATGCCAAGGAAAATCTGAGGGTTCGGATGCTCTGCTCCTACAAGAAAATAGAATAAAAATAAAACTCATTAGTAGATGTCAACGAGATTCACATTTGATTTACAAAGATAAATAAAATAAAAGTAAATTAGAATACAGATGAGTTCTTGAATATACTTAACTTAGGGCCTTAACATCGGTCGTCGCTTTCTTCAGAATTGACAGAGGCATCCTGGAAGTGGAGGGGAGGAGAGAACTGAAGTTGATCTGATGGGTTCCTTGCAAGAATCAGAGGCCCCATCATTAGAATAGGTTATACAAATCTTAAAACATCAAAACAACAAAATGTCTAAAGATTAATACAAAAAGAAAACACTACTGAAAGGCATTCTGAAAACCCCAAGCAAGAATCCAGTCAGAATAATAGAACAAAGAACTTTTCCAAGGGGTATTCTTACTAAGGCCAAAAATTTTGAACACAGTATATCGCAGAACATAGTAAATAAAACCTAGTACCCTTATCCCTGAAACATACAATTTTTTCTGCTAGAGTTTATACATACATGAGTCGACCCGATAGTAAAGGGACAAAAACCCTAACGTAAGACGTGAGTGAAAGTGACTAGATAAAAATATCGTTCCACTCTTTAATAAGTAAGGGAATACTACTACACTTACGAAATATTATAATAAACATAACAGACAGATAGGAACCCAGAGGGATGGCCTGGATGAAAACATTCAAAAAACAACCAGCGTTACCCTATGACAAACTACACTACGCTAATACACATATGTCTGTACAAATCAAACTCTTAAGGAAAATTGGAAAATCCCATACAGAATAAACGACAGGGTTTGAAAATGAACCTTACACTGGTTGTGGGGAGACAATCAATCGTATTCCACCTCTTCCAGAGTAAAAAATCTCATCATCCCTCACACCAAAGCGTATACCCATCAGTACCCATGACCTTCTTAAAGAGTGATCAAGCCAAATGGAAATGGAAACTAACTAATTTTCCAGAAGGGATTAAGAGAGAAAGCAGTTAATATTGTAGTATTGAGCCATGTGATATTCGGGAAGTGACCACACCCTCACAGAAGACGAAATCAATTGACAGGTCTGGGTGGGTCTCAAGGTAGGCGTTCATTAAGGAGAGGAACAGAGGTATCAATGCGCCCTGGCAGTTACTACACCAGTTCTCGCACTTAGTAAATGTGATGGGAAAGAATGTCATAACATGTACTCTGTAATTGACAACTAACCTTGTTTATGTAGTGTGTTAGTGGACTAAGGCTAGGACTATACACCTTTTACTTTAAGGGAATAACTTAGGCTCAGACCTTGATACCACGGCCTAGCACGACTAGACTATTGTTTCCCTGTCAAGAGACCATTAATCATTTATGGAAAATACATCTTGCCTTCTTGTACCTTAGCATCGAGTTGTTTGCAAATCGGGAGGCCATGAACTTAGACTTCCTTTACATCGAAACTATTAATGTCTTGGGTTATATATGTATATGTATAAGGGATATTTCAACTATATGCTCATGATATACCCAAACATATGTAACACTTTATATATCGAAGACTTAATCGATAGGAAATCTATGTATATAGACATATAGATATAGTGAATATGCACAGACTCTTTAGTGCCAAAGAAAGGGACCAAGGGTTGAATGAATGGTTAGAATTAACATTCATCAATATTAAAGTATAGTCAGAAATGTGGATATGACAGGAAAGGAAATGACGCCCCTAGAGGCTCTTAGGAATTGAATGGAATTTCAATAAACATAGGTTCTTAAGCTTACACCTCAACATTTGTGAACCTCCAGTGAAGAAGGTTATGTTGGTTATGATAAATTCGAAAAATAGGAAATGAAGTATCCTAAGAATTATTTTTTTTTATGTAAATTTTGAGGTAGATTACAGATTCCCTCCCAGAAGCCAACTTATACACACAACCTACAACCTCTCATTGCCCACATGCTTTTCCCACCCCATAAAGTGTTCCTTTTGTCTACTCAACATTCCTTTGGCTGCCCCACTTTAGTTCCAAGGCTTCATCAACAAGACGAACATGAATTATCAGAGAACTATAGTTGTTGTTGGGCTCCCTCTAGGATAAATTACTTCCCCAACAACCTCTCTCACCTGGAGATAGTTGTTCATAGTCCTAACAACCTTCTTCTTCTTTCCCGAAAATCTCTCTCACCTGGAGAGGGTTACTCAAATGCTTCACAACCTACTTCTTCAATCCATATCCTTAGCAATACATTAACAACAATTAGGTAACACACACGTGATGGTAGCAAACAAAACTGGGTAAGGACACAAAATATGGTAGAATTCCATGCTCAACCAAGGAACTACGTTGGCATCAACAACAAACCGTTAAGACACATCATAGGCTCATGAAAAGTACAGGTACATTGTTCTTCATTGGAAAACACGAGTCAACTTCATGGGTTTACTAGTTTCACAGGCGCACGAATGATGCAAAGGTCGATGATGGAGATGATGACTCAGTACGTGAATTAGTGGGTGAATCAGATAAGATGGAAGACTTCTAGAGGATGGAGAGAGCCCTCTTGAATGGTAAGAGTGGCGAGGGAACAAAAGAATGGGGAGAGATGTGAGAGTGGAGGGAGAACCCCCCAACGATCTTTCTTTTCTAGATATAAACAACATGTTCCCAAGTTGACACATGTCTTATTGAAGCTTCATAAGCTTCGCTTAACACTCATTACCCTTTTTCCAGGAACTTAGAACAACACCTATCATGTCCACCTTATCCTTTAGGAAATAATAATAAAATATTATTCCCTTAGAGGTAATCTCTCTAGCTTATCCCTTAAGCCTAAACACTTAGCGGACTCCCTTACCCTACCTAGTGGAGCTTAGTCCACCATTATATTTTATCGTGGTCAATCTATATGTAACAATGTATTTATATTAATGATATGAGTATTTACATATACAAAAACATGCTCTTTGGCCTTTAGCATCTAGGCTCTCTGACCTAATCATCACATAATCCTCCTAGCTTACAATCACTTGGATTACGAGCCTACAAAACATATTTACATTCACAATTACAATTGGGGCTCGGTCTTGGAATGTTACAGAACATAAAAACTAGGAGGAATACCTAAACAATTAGGTGGTTGAGTGGAACAACTAAAGTCCAACTGGTAAAAACGGTGTAAGAAATGACATGGGAAGAGAAACAAGTGGCACACTTAAGAGCTAGAATTTTTAAAGGAGGCAAAAATGTACTAGCTACAACTGCAACTGTATAAACTCATAAATAAACACACATGAATTACATGAATGAGCTACTTCTCTGAAACATTGCTACATTCATTACTTCAAGAATTAAATATAAATAGATGTAATTTATTATAGATAAAACCTTCAATAAATATTTAGAGAAGATCTATCTAGAATTAGGTTTATTAATAATAGACAATCTAGAGAAATGAACTCTTCTAAATATTTCTACAACTGAAATATCTAGATCTAACTAAGACTCTTCTATAACTCTCTAAAATTAGAGGGATTAATAATATTCTAACACTTAGAATTAATTACCACTGCTAAACACTTATGTAATGTACCCCAAATTTGTCAAAATAAATAAAAAAATTGATATGGGACATTAAAATTCCTTAACTTGTCAACATTTGATCAAACACATTTTTATTTCCTTTATTGTAAGAAGAGTAGATTTATCGTCGCTACTGGATTTGGAATCTTATACGTATTGTGTAAAAAGTACAATTACGACCAGGGCTACCATAGCCCTTTGAATATCTACCATTTTTGTGTTAATCTATGCTATACAAAAATTATAGTGCGTAGTAACCTAAGGACTAAAGACTATCATATAGTCTATCCATAATAATTAACACTTATAAATGATGACATACATTCATATAATTTACTATTTAACTATCATATGTATTCCATAGTTCTAACACTATCCATGTCAACAGGTATATATATAAATAGTTTATCACATAAACTATCATAAACTTAACTCTATTTATATCAACATACTTATGCATATATTGTTTGCCATAATATCTACTTTTTGGATACTATATACAACATTATCCATAAAATAAATATCTCGTTTAATATATGTCACTAAACCTATCCATAGTATTTCATATTGCTTAATTATAAATAATACTACAACGAAAAGATTTTAGTCTAACGATATAGTTATCGTTTAACACCTAGATTGCTACAAGGTTAACATACGCTAGAAACATTCCCCAACAACATACCTGTCATTAATCATAAGTGTTAATGTGTTGTGAGCCATACGAGTATGACCTTATCTTAGATTGGCGAGCATATACCATAACACACATATAGTTCGTAACCCTATCTGACTAGAAACATGACCTAGCAATAAATTGGTTTGAAAAATGATTAATGGAGGATGTCAGTTTGACATTTAACCCCTCACTAATCCATTAATGAAGAACTAAATTGTACCTCCTAGAATTGACACTTCAGCCACTATGTCCAATGTATACTCTCCATCTCCATGGTTTCACATGGCAGAGGTATTGGTGCGTATCCACCACATCACTCCTCTAACAAAACCCGAGGTAACAAATGTCCATTGCTTGCCCTTTGCTCATTGTAACGATTGTATCTGCACAAAAATGTGCCCTTTCCTTATTTTAATGATTTATTCTTCACGAAAATTCTCTTTTCTCTGTAAGCTAACCTTGCCCCTACTCTGCATGGCAGATAACATGGGAGCTCGTATCTGGTAAACAAAAAGGGAGGAGGCAACGCATCTCTGTTTCATCTTTTGCGCAAGGTAAGAAAGAACTTCATTACTTTAGTACTCTATAAATCACGGATAAAACTTTGTTTGGGAACTGTTGAGGGTTAGCAATGCCTTGTAAGTATCTACCTCCCGAGGCTCCTCTGGGTTTAAAGTTCTCGGGACTGGGGTTGTAGTATTTTCCTAGTTGATTGTTGTTTACCTCTAGTCTATCATTTTTTACGGTTCCTTAGTGGACGAAAACGTTATGATAGTTATCTGTTGCTATTCCTTTTGCATTTTCCTATATCCATTGTTATAGGAATGTTAACCCTACAATTTACCCATATCTGCTTGTTTATTCTCTATGGAAAAATCTCGTAATGTTTACACTGTGTAGGATAGGTTAACACTGTAATTCATATATAGGTTCTGGGTAACTATATTCTTACTTTGTGGACTTTAGTAATGGATACTCTGCGTAAGCATATATGTAAAAAAAAAAATTATTCCTTGTAGAGTTATGCTCTGTGTGTTTATTTTACCACCCTATGGAACTCGTATTTTAGCTCTGCGTGAATATGTATATGTATAGGATAAAAATTCTATGGGATTAGTGGATGCGTTCTATGTATTTTCACTACCACTCTGTATACCAATAGATTAACCCTATGTTCGTAAATTTTACATTCGGGGTTTGTACAGTGAATACATATCGGGCAATTTTTAACCCTCTGTTTCATGGTTTACCTTTTGTGTATTTATAAGGAAAGATATATATATATATATATATATATATATATATATATATATATCGACCCTCTATTTGTAAAATTCCCCTCTGTGTTTTATAAAGGAATTCGTAATTTACTTTCAGTTTATACATAGAAAAAAGGTAGAACATTACTCGTACTCTATCTATGTCCTTTGGTTTGCAACATTTTCCTATGTGGACTTTCCCATGGCCACTTAATTTTCTTTGGCTAGAGTTGAATCCTTTAGAAAAAGGGTCGACCGCTTATCGGGTTCGATCTTCGTTTCTACAGTCATGATTTGAAAACTATGTGATGAGTCCTGTAACTCATAATTCATTTTTTGTGCATGCAATGCATTACTTACCCTTTGTGGGGATTCGTAAATTTGATCTGTGTATTTACTTTATCACTGCATAATTCATAACCTCTGTATTTATTTTATCGTTGTATAATCAAAACTTATGCTCTGTGCATACCAAAACATTATTCTCAGTTACATTAATTAATAATGGGGCCTTGTTTCGTTTTGCGAGTGTACCCATCAACTGATTTTGGGTCCACTCCTCCCCCTTTTGATTGTGGATAGATTGTCACACAAGCTCAAGTGGTGATCAAATTCTTTACCGAATTCAAGCAAGTATTTTTTTGTCTTATATTTATTATTTGATTTCCATTAAATACTTATCATAGTTCACTAAACCTAGCGTCTTCTCTCTTTTGCAGGTTAAAACAAAGAGGGAATCAGATCAAGGAAAACCTTTTGCTCGAAAAGTATTTGAGTTATGATTTGGACATACATACTTATGCATTCTCCTTAGATTTTTTCTACAAGTCGTAATGGAGTCTTTGGCCGATGGTACGCCATTGTGATAATTTGAACCATAATGGACACATAGGTTATTTGTAATGATTTTCAATTGAATATACACGTTGTTTGAAACCATTTTGATCAAGGCTAATTGAATGTAACAACTACTTTTCCATACATTTGTAGACTACTGAACTCACTATTTTCCATGGTTATTGATAATATAAAGAATATGTAAACATATATGAGGACTTTTATTCGTCCCATCTATTATTTATGGTACTTGTATAGATTTGAAATAGCAATTCAATGTATATCTAATTCAATGGTTAATAAGAACATAGTAGCAGTTTTGTTTTTCCTCTATGCATGAACTCAAACATATAAGTATACAGATTCATATATATGCATAACCCTACTTAATGATTATTAGGAATATACAACTGTTCTTTCATTTCTTTATGTATCATTACATATATGTGTATATACATTTATCTATATATGTATAACCCTATTTCATGATTAAATAGAACATGCAATAGTTCTGTTATTTCTGCCAAGTGAGCACATATTATATATGTATATACAATTATCACATAAATCATCTGATTCCTGAAAAATAATAATCAAGAAAAATATTAACAAGAATGAAGTAAAGGTACATATCTTAAAATATGATGCTTGGACACAAATGGAACAACCACATTCCACCCAACCGTAGAACAAAAGAACCGAGTTTACTTGCCCAGTTCACCCCCTAACCTGACCATGAATCCATAATGGAAAACTGAAATGATTCTCCTTTTCTACAATCACCTTCCATAGATCATAAATTCACTTGCCTCACACTAAGAGTGATCATAACAACAAGTAGTTTCCTTTCTCCAAAATACTAAATAGTGTCATGCCTCCTCCATATGTTGTATTTATATGCATATTGTTCCTAGGTCTTTCCTTCCCTCCTTGAGAAATTCATAGATTTGCAAATACTTGATTTTTAGGGGATGCTAGTGGTCAAATCCCACATTTTCCACTTGTAAAAATCAGCTTTTAGGTAACTCAAATCTATTCCCCACTCATGGAGTCACGGTGAGCTATGTTTAACCTCGTTGTTCCATTTGTCTTTCAACATTTAATTTAGAAAAAGTTTGTCTTTCACATGTTTCATAATAAGAAAAGTTAGTTCCTCAAGTCAAATCTTTGCCCAAAAGTCATATATAATTAATTACAATAATAAAATTCCAAATTCATATTTTACATAAATGACAAATAATTTCCAAATCCAAATTTTTCAAAAATGGAAATTTATTCCCAAGTACACTTAGACTTTATTATTCTAATATTTTTAGGGATATTACAACTTAAGTGTTTACAAAACCTAAATTCTATTTAAACTCAAAAACATCTTTTTTTAATGGCTTTGTAAATATGTCAATCAATTAGATTTTTGATTTACAAGATTCCAAGTAGATTTTCGGATTGTTTACAAGCTCTCTAATAAAATGACATCTAGTATCAATATGCTTTCTTTTTTTAAGAAAGACATGGTTTGTTGACACCAATATTGTTGAGTTGTTTTCATAATACATTGGAGTTGGTAATTTTTTTCCTTGTTGAAGATCAACCAATATTCCATGTAACCAAACTATTTGACAAGATATTGTTGTTGTTGCTATATACCCAACTTCAACTGATGATATTTTCACAATAGGTTTCTTTTTGTGCTCAATATTACTTGCAAAATCGCTATCCATATATCCAACAAATAAATCATTACTACTGTTGCAATACATTCTACCATATCATGTTATTCAAACAATATATCTCACAATTCTTTTTCCAACTTACAAACTTACAAATGTGAGTCGCTTGGAGAATCCATGAACTTGGAAATGGAATTGAAAACATACATGATGTCTCGCCTCATGGAAGTGAGGTACATGATATTTCCAGCTAATCTCTTGAACATATTTAGATCTACATTGGATCCCATATCCTCTTTATTGAGATTTGTCCCTATTACAACTAGAGTTGGTGCTAGTCTAGAATTGATAATCCAAAACCTCAATTAGAGTTGGTGCTAATTTAGAATTACAATTAGAGTTGGTGCTAGTTTAGAATTGATAATCCCAAACCTCAATTAGAGTTGGTGCTAATTTAGAATTCATAATCCCGAACCACTTCAGAACATCCATGGCATACTTTTCTTAAAACACAAAAAATCATTAATTTCATTGAATGAATTCAATACCAAAGGAAACATATCATTAGCTCTAAGTAATTCATTTCAAATCATTGTTTCATGCTTGATTTAAACGTGTCCACTCATAGTTTTCCTATGAAAATCACATCATCAACATATAAATAGAGAATTAAGATTCGACCTTTCTTATTCACCTTTGTTTACTGTTTGGGCTCACTGTTGATTTTGTTGAATCTATTACTGATCATATATGAATCACTCTTGCTATACCAAGCTTTGGTTGCTTGCTTAAGCCTATAGAGTATTTTTTTGTTTTATCTTCATGTCTTTTTATCTTCTTTTGCTTCATCACACTCTTTCATAACTTCTCCAATTATTTACATAATGTCAAAAACAATCACTTCATCAACAACTACAATGCTATGTGCTTCAACTTGATGTTGATTAGTGTTTCTCCCCCTTCCACTGTATTCCATTTCTAGAATATCCCAGACTTCTTTGAACCTCGTTCTTGATACAATTTTGGAAAGAGTGCTCTCATGCAAGCCTTGTTGAATGAGAGACAATGTTGATGCATCTTCATTCTTATTTGCTACGAGATGATCTCCTAAATCATGRTCTGGTCTGATAGGCTGTCTGATTTGAGAGTTGATTTGAGAGTTCTTCAAATCCATTCAGCATAATATCCCATAAATCTTTTGTATGTTACTTATTCTTGATCTTAATGGCCAAAAAATCATAAGTTTTACCAGAAAAACTAGGAAGTAGTGGTAGATTAAAATGGTAGATTAAAACTGCTACTCAAATTGATAACTCCAAATTTAATCAAATTGACAAAAAAAACTGTCAATTCCATGTGAATTTTTTTTAATATCCAAATTTAACTCCATTTTAATCAAATTGACAAAAAACTGTCAATTCCATGTGAAATTTTTTTCATAAATAATAAAATACGTTGCTTAAAATATTCAGGACCCTATCCTAGAAACTGATGACTACACTTCCAACTGAACAATCACAAAAACATTTTCATCTTCAGGAAACATTCCCCCGACCCGCAGGAGCACTAGACAAAATACCCCACGGCGCCGACACAACATAACTAGATCAAAGGCCCTAAAACCAATTTGTGGAAGTGGTTATCGTTTTGCTTGATAAATGCAAAAAAATATACTTACCTTTCCCTGACCGCACTGAGGGTTTCAGGGATATGAGAACTATGAAGGAAATAGACACCCAAACAAAACCCTTATCCGTATCAACTAGGAAATAGATGTCTCCAACCCGTGTTTTGATTTATATAGAACTAGGTCTACTAATAATAAACAATCTAGACAACTCAACTCTTTCTACAACTGAAGAATCTAGATCTACTCTTTCTACATTTGAAGAATCTAGATCAAACTGAGACTCTTATAGAACTCTCTAAAATGAGTAGTAATATTCTGACCGTTTCAAAAAGAATTAAAACAGGAAGAATAAAAACAGTCAAGCTGATTCTGTTCTCTCTTTTATTGAGCATTTTATTCTCCATAAAACTTGTACTGATTATATCACTTCACATTTGTCCCAGTTGTCAGTAACAATTCTTGCATAACCGGGAAAACCGCCCACAGTAGGAAAACGCCCTTTGTATATCACTTCTGCTTTTCAAACCGCCCACAGTAGGAAAACGCCCTTTGTATCAATGGGAAAGTTGCTGCGAAGTCGAGCAAGATTTTCACAGTTTATATTTTGTTGTGTTAGGAAATGGTGATTTAATGAAAATGCGCTAAAAGCCTGAAATTAAATCACTAAAAGGAGATTTGGGCATTTAATTATATTATTTGTCAGATAAAGTATATTCATTTGTCACTGAGTAACCGCCTTCCAAATGTCTGGTAAAGGCCAATAGCCGCCTATAGTAAGCGATCCATACACTCTCCTTTTTATCTATTTTATCCCCTTTGCACCCATTTTTTTCTGCTTCCTTCCCGGTTGTTGCTGTTGTTTACACCAGTAAAATGAAGTTCATAGTCATCAATGGTGTGAGGTTGGCCAGCATTTTTCTTTGCACACTTCTAAATATACACAAACGGTACCATAGCATATTAGCAAACTATTTTATCTTGACTATCTGCGGTGTTAAAATTATAACAAAGTATCCTTAAAAACAAGGTTACTTTAGCTGATCTTTGTAAATTCCTGTTTCTAACGACTCAACTCGGAATGGTTTGATAGTTCTGCTGTGCTGGTAACGGAGCAAATTTATTGCATAATTCGTTCACAATTTATTGTATTGGTCATATTAGTTCTCCTCTACTATTAAGAACTCTTAGATAACTATCTAGCGATGTGATGGTTTTTGAACAAACTATCCTGTGGCAGAGACCCTAGCATCAACAAGATCGCTGCTCAGAAGTCATTGCGTTATAGAATGTTACAAATGTTAGTCACCCAAAACAAACAAGAAAGCTCTAAAATAATGGTGCTTTCAAAACCAGGATACGGTCTATTCAGTGGACATCTTTTACAGATAAAAAATTGAGCAACTAGTCAAAAGTTGAGTGAGAAAGGTACAATTACAAGACATCTTTTACAGATTAAAATTTCAGCAGTTAGTCAAAAGTTGAGCAAGAATGTGTTAAAGTATTCTCGTTAATGGTCTCATCAACACGATTAATCATAAGGATTTAAGATATTGAAATATTCTCATTCTTCATCTTACCAACACGATCATAAGGATTTAGATTTTATAATTACTTAGTTCTTTTGCATTCATATTATGACTTTTTAAATTTATTTTTTTGGGTCCAGTTGTGATATAAGAAATAAATTATTTATTTATTTAGTGTTAATTTTTTCCTTTAGAATTTAGATTTTATAATTGGTCAATTCTTTTGCATTCATATTCATATTATGACATTTTAATTTCTTTTCATTCATATAATAAATAAATTATCTATTTAGTGTTAATATTTTTCAATTGTCTTAATATATTTTTTAAAAAGTTTATTTTTCATAAAATGTTTTTTTTATTTAAAAAAAAATTATTTATTTTTTAAAATTCTAATTAAAAAATAATTATTTTATTATAATTGAGAAAAAAAAATTATTTAAAATAATTAACTATAACTAATTTATCATAATTGGTAAAAGATTATAACTATAAAACAATCAACTTATAATAATCTTTAAAAGGATTTCACTTTCAACCCACTATAAAACAATTAACTTATAATAATTCACTAGAGGGTTTCATTTTCAAATCATTGTCTTTACATAAAAATATGACCCTATAGAAGGTTTCACTTTCAACTCATTAACTTTGCATAAACTTATAATGACTTTATAGAAGGTTTCACTTTCAACTCATTGTCTTTGTATAAAGTTATAATGATTTTTTTTTAGAGGATTTCACTTTCAACCCATTATTATAAAACAATCAAGTTATAATAAACCACAAAATTTTATTTTCAACCTATTATAAAACAATCCACTTATAATGATCTACTAAATAAAACCAACTTATAATCAATCGAGTAGAAAGTGTCACTTTCAACTCATTATCTTTGTATAGGTAAAATTGTAAAATTATATGCAATTTATAAAACTTTAATGAATGCATATATTATTAAAATAGTTTTATTTTTTATTTTATTTTATTTTAAATTATAAATTAATTTGGAAAAATTGAAATTAAAAAAATTTAGTTGTGGAAGGATTGACTTCCAACCCTCTATCATTGCATAATTCAATTTTATTTTTTTTTAAGTAAAAAAGTGGAACCTGCTATATTAAATTATTGAAGAAATTTTGACAAAATATACAGTGAAATAGGTCTGAGTCACCAAAAATGTTGTCGATTACCGGAAACCGGCATAAGTGGAGAGCATGTAATAGTAGCATGAAAAAACAGGAAACAAAGTAGCATTTGTCCTGCCCGGAGGAAACCAGGACAGATGGCTATAATCTAGATGG
>JASDQU010736286.1:533834-546698 GCA_032191745.1 Picea mariana | reverse complement strand
CAGTATGTGTTGATGCAAGAAAAGAGGGACTCGGTGGTGTCCTAACTCAGGAAGGGCATGTGATTTGTTACGAGTCCTGGAGATTAAAAGAACACGAGCAAAATTATGTCACTCATGACTTAGAATTGGTAGCAGTAATACATGCCTTAAAAATGTGGTGACACTATCTAATGGGCAGAAAATTCCTACTATTGATAGATAATAGTGGGGTGACATATTTTCTTAACTAACCATACCTTAATGCAAGACAAGCAAGGTGGCTAGCCTTCTTGAGCGAATTTGACTTCGACATCAGACATGTCAAGGGTAAGGAAAATAAAATAGCATACGCTTTAAGAAGAAGATTCCATGGGTTATTTGAGATGAATATCAGTAGGGAAGAAAGTGATCTCGAACAAAGAATAAGGACGAAAAGTGTTAACGATGGAAATTACAATAAGATGATGGAAGAATTTCAAAATAGTATCTCAAACTCAGGTAAACCAGATATAAATATTGACAAGAAGGAACTATTAAGATTTAAAAATAGACTGTACATACTAGATTCAGCAGAGTTAAAATTAATTGTTTTAGATGAAGTGCATAAGAAACCATATTCTAGACACCCAGGTTACCAGAAAACAATAACAACACTCAGAAAGCTATTTTACTAGCCTAATATGAAGGGTGAAATAACAGAGTACTTGGCTAGGTGCCAAGATTGTCAACAAGTTAAGGTCGAACACCAGCATCCAGCCAGCCTATTACAGCCATTATCAGTACCAAAATGGAAATGGGAGACCATATCACTGGACTTTATAACAGGTTTGCCTAAAACTCAGAAATAGAATGATTCTATCATGGTTGTAATCGATAAACTTAGTAAGTCTGCACACTTTATTCCTATAAAGTCTACTTTTAAAGATATAAACATTGCTGAAATATTCATGAAAGAAAATTTTAGACTGCATAGTATTCCTAAAATGGTGATTTCAGATAGAGACGTAAAATTCACATATGCTTTTTGGAAGGAATTGTTTGAAGGGATAAATACTAATTTGAATTTCAGTACGAGTTTACATCCCCAAACGGATGGAAAGATTGAAAGGAAAAACCAAATCATAGAGGATATGCTCTGTATGTATGTAAGAACAAAACCGAACAAGTGGGAAGACTACTTAGACTTGGTAGAATTTGCATATAACAATGGGTACCAAACTTCGGCTAAGTTGAGCCCTTTCAAAATATTGTATGACAGAAAGTGTACGACTCCAATTAGCTGGGATAACCCGGCTGACAGACTCATGGTTGGACCAGAGATGCTCCAAGAAATGGAGAACATGGTAAGGAAGGTACAACAGAACTTGAGAGAAGCACAGGACAGACAAAAGAGCTATGTAGATAGAAAAACAAGACACTTGGAATTTCAAGTAGGAGACCATGTTTATT
The DNA here is from genome assembly GCA_032191745.1 of Picea mariana. Taxonomy (NCBI): domain Eukaryota; kingdom Viridiplantae; phylum Streptophyta; class Pinopsida; order Pinales; family Pinaceae; genus Picea; species Picea mariana. Next base: position 545,270 of record JASDQU010736286.1, on the reverse strand, counting down.
TGAAGGTCAAAGCCCAAAAACGATCGTTGAAGTTAGGGAACTGTGCCAATATGGAACCTAGGTTTTGTGGGCCCTTCAAGATACTAGCTCGAATTGGACCCATAGCATATCGACTTTCACTTCTAGCTAATCTAAGAATTCATAATGTATTTCATGTTTCTTTGTTAAAAAAAATATATTCATGACCCTACTCATAGGATTGATTGGAACTTGCTACAGGTTTAACCTGAAGGCGAGTTCTAGGTGGAACCCTTGCGCATTCTAGACTAAAGAGAAATAGCACTTCAGAATAGAGTCTTGGCTCAGGTAAAGGTATAATGGAAGCACTTTAGTCCWGAGGAGGCCACTTGGGAGTTGGAGGGAGATTTGYGGAAATCTCGTACAATCCTGTTCCAAGAAAGGAACGAACACTGAGGATAGTGTTTTATTAAAGGGGGAAAGGATGTGATATCCACAAAATAAAATATTTTGGAAAATTTAAATTTGCTGGAAATTTAATTCCATTTTTAGTAAATTCAAATTTCAAAAATTTTGCCAATTATGGCAATTCTGAGTTTCAAATTTGATATTTGTAATTAATTATTATGACTGTTGGGCGGAGTTCTGATTGCGACTCAACTAACTATTTGACTATGACACTTGTATAAAAATAGAAGATTTATATTAATTGTAGGAGGAGAAATGGAACAACCATGTTAAAATCAGTTGACCATGACTCCATGATTGGGGAACAAGTTGGAACTACCTCTAGGTTGATTATTACAAGTGGAAAATCAGAGATTTGGCCACTGGCAGCCCCTAAAAATTAGGGGTCTAGAAAGCTGCGAAAATCCCCCCCAAGGGAGGGAAAAAGACCTGGGAAAAATTGATATATAGCATATGCGAGGAGGCAGGATGCTGCCAAGTATGCTGGGGAAAAGATTTTTGGAGCTCTCTTGCTGTTATGAACACTACAAATTGAGTTTGAGGCAAGACGAGTTTGCTGAAATGCATTTTCCTTGTTGTTATGAGCACTGCTGAGTAAGTGTGAGGCAAGAGAATAACTGCTGGAATTGAAGGACATTGTTGAGAAGAAGTTTTCGAGTTAGCCCTCATGGATTCATGGTCAGGCTAGGGGGAAAACTTGCCAGGTGATTTGGCTACCCTGTTCTATGGTTGGGAGGAATGTGGCTATTCCCTTTGTCTTCTCGCGAATTGGTTCAGATATGTTAAATTTTCTTCTTCTTTGTTCTGAATGATTTTATATTTGATGCGATGTGTTTATTAAATCGAAACTAAAATGATTTCCATTCTTTGCTATCAATGATTTTATATCTGATTTGATGTGTTTATTAAATCAGAACTGAAATGATTTCCATTCTTTGTTTTGAATGATTTTATATCTGATGCGATGTGTTTATTAAATCAGAACTGAAATGATTCCCATTCTTTGTTCTAAATGATTTGATATCTGATGCAATGTGTTTGTTAAATCAGAACTAAAATGAGTTCCATTTTTTGTCTGAATCATTTTATATCTGATGCAATGCATGTGTTAAATCGGAACTGAAATAATTTCTATTCTCTGGATAATGATTCAATTCCTAATGTAATGCATATTCTAAATATGATAGAAAATAGTGCATTGGAAAAATTAGTTCGTATTCATAAAGTCTAATGACTGACAGAGAACATAGGGAAAATCTAATCTCGAGTGACCCCTCTCTGAACGAACAACAGAGTTGCCCTTTTATTTTTTGAAAGAATTATGCATGGCTAAATTCTAGAAGCAATCACCTCTAATTTAAATTCACTGATATTTTCTTTCTTTATCTGTTTTCTGAGTGAAATCAGTGCTGAGATTGGGCATATTTGGAGTGGAGGTTATGCTTTAATTTCATTAATCTAATTGTATGAATAATTCCGACAACAAAATTACTGAGTTTTAAAAAATCCATTCATGTTTTCTTTTTCCGACTTTTCAGAGTTTTTTTGGTTCAAGTTGTGTGGAGTTCTTTTGTTTGTGAAAACTCCAAAACCCTGAAGTGCTAGTCCCACTTTCCTTTCGCATTTTCACAATTCGGGAGTTGTAGTGTGTTGGTGTTTGGTATTTGTAATCCCAAAGTTCTGAACCATGAAACCCCGAAGTGTTGGTACCACTTTCCTTTGGCATTTTCACAATTCGGGAGTTGTAGTGTGTTCGTGTTTGGTATTTGGAATACTGAAGTTCCGAACCCCAAAACCCTGAAGTGCTGGTCCCACTTTCCTTTCGCATTTTCGCAATTTTGGAGTTGTAGTGTGTTGGTGTTTGGTATTTGGAATCCCAAAGTTTGGTACCCTGAAACCCCGAAGTGTTGGTCCCACTTTCCTTTCACATTTTTGCAATTCAGGAGTTGTAGTGTGTTGGTGTATGGTATTTTCAATCCCGAAGTTCTGAACCCCGAAACCCTGAGGTACAGGTCCCACATTCCTTTTCACTTTTCACAATTCGAGAGTTGATGTGTGTTCATGTTTGGGCAATTGAAATCACAAAATCTTGAATCCTCGAAGAGTGGAACCCACAGTCCATCCGCAACAAACAATGTAATCTTTTGTTTTTGTTGTGTTCGGCATTTGTAATCGTCGAAACCTGATTGACCTCTGTTTTTCACAAAACGGTAGGAACATAGTAGAAATTATTTATTATAGGAAAAACTCCAAGACTATAATGAAGGGACCGGTAGAAAACGATGGAGGATCTTCATCCAAGATAGAAGTAAAAAATAAATAACAGATCATATCACAAGTCACTATGTACAGGGCAGGACAAGTACAGAAACTAGCTATTATGAAAGTATTAAACAGATTTTCTAATTGAGCAATCGGGTATGTTTAATTTGAAGTTGAAATGTTGGGATACACTACATGCTTGAAGAAGACTGATTCGTATAGCTATAGGTTTGTTTATGTGACTGAAGTATTAAATACATATAAATTTGAGCAATCGGAGTTGAGTAAATTTGTGCCTTGTTTTAATTAAAGAGTGGTCTACCCTTTCCACAGTCAAAGTTGTTTGTATTGTAAACATATGGAAATGGGTTATTTGTAGGGTCTAACGTGTAATTATTTGGCCATAAAGTTCTATATTCGTTTGTGTTGTTAAGACTGTGTTAATGGTTATAGGTATAGACAGATCGAAAAGTAATTTTAATTACAAGAATTGAAATAAACATTGAAATGAGGAGTAAAACCTTATCGTCGATCAAAAAACTTCAAGTTGAATGGTAATGAAATTTGAAGAAAGTAAGGACTCTTGCAAACTTTCAGACTCAAATGTTATAACGTAAATCTTACTTGCTTGAATCTCAAACTATTCAAGGATATTTATAGAAACAATTTTTTATTTTTTTTTTAGACAGTTTTTGAGGTACATTACAATGAGGAAGGACCCATAGGGAGGTTGAACAATTGATTGATAGCAGACTGAAGGGATTTCAATTGGGTTGTGAGGTTGGATTCCATTTTTTTATAGTTGTTCTCTAATTTGACAATGTGAGAATGGTTAGAATCCATCTGAGATGTGGGATGTTCAATGGAGACATGGGCTTGATTCATGGAAGTTTGGAGTTCTTAGTTTCGAGTGGTGGGAATTTGGAGAGGGGAAGTGTGGCTAAGGAAATAAAATGAGTGGGTGGGACAAAAAAAAAAGGAGTTAGAAGTGATAGGTACCACGACGATCAGTGCTTGAAGGGAAATATAATGGATTAGCTCGAAAAGTAGGGAAACTGGGAAGGGGTTGAGTCCACTGAAACAAAAGGGATAATAAATGAAGGGTATGACTTCCATCAGGGAGAAAAGGGGAATCCAATGGAATAGGTCCCAAATAAGTGTGCTGACGGCACCACTATATATATATTTACTCATGCAGAGTTATACTCTGGCCTAAAGAATATTGTAGTGACGAAATGGCCAAATTCTTAATAGGAAGAAATGTGTAGTAATTCTGTAACCACAATGAAGAAGAAACTATAGCATGACAATAGATCTCATTGGTTCTATTTATGTTTCCTTCCCAAAGGTTAGGGTATTTAAGGGTTCTACAAACAAGGGTTTTCCTTGTGCTATAGCTCTTTGATATACATGCAAGGTCCAACAATAGTACTCAACCCAATATCTCAGTGCACCAACTAAGGAGGCTAGATAGTACCCTTAGCCATACTACCTGACTACCCAGGTACTAAAGAGTATCTTCCCAAGTGTTCTTCTCGATGGCACTATAGTAGTCAGGCAACCGATAGGTTTATCTATGGAAGGCTTCAAGAGATATAGGTCGATCTGTGTACATGTGATGTTTGATGCACTTCCACTCAAAGGGGTACCAACAAGCATTACAAAGGTGGCCAACAGATGTGCGCTAAAGAACCACTTGTATTTCCCGCGTGTATGAATCCCTGACCGCAGGTTTATACGCATAACGAAATATCTTTGTAGCTTAAAGATGTCGAAATATGTCTCTACCCTGAAAATATATTTAACCCACAATGTTCTACCAAGGAAGGTGCTATGATACCACTTGTAATATTGTCGATACAAAATAGTATACAGAACAATAATAATTAGCTAGAAATGGAAGATAAAAAAATGATATAATCGGAACAACACCACAATAATACCAAAATAATAACAGAATAACACTAGAAAGAGCACTTTGATTATTGAGAGCAATGTTCACATTCCTCTTTGAGGGGGAAACCTCTAGTAGAGCAGAGCTCTATTGAAATATTAACCAAGACAAAACTTGCAATGTTCCCCAAATTTACAAAATAAAAAAAATAAAATTGTTAGGTACATTAATTCTCTTTCCCTTCAAACAACATGATCAAAAGACATAAAGACAAGACAATGGGTAGTTGTTGTCACTATTTAACTCTCGCAGGGTTTATGTTTCCATTTAGTCATAACCCTTGTCATCGTTATAAGGTTTTCTATTTCAGAGTCTACTCATACTATATAGTAGTCATATATATAAGGATGGCGTTGCCATAACCTAGCCTCTCGAATTCCTTAACATTTCTAGCATAAGTGGGAAGGGTTAGTAGTATTCTGCAAATGTTTATAGCATCTCCATGTATATATGTTAGAATTTATATATATATATATATCCCACTAATAAGATAATCCCTCCATATATATATTCATTTGTTACAGTTCATACTATTAAGGGTCCTTCGTAATTTCACATATATAGGCATGAGTATTTAAAATTGGGTATTTCCCAAAGTCTTAAATAATCATCGTGTCCCTTTTCTGTATAGTATTAACATTTATTAAACACCAGAGTCTAAGTGAAAATTGGGCTCTAGCAAGCATATTCCTTTCACGAACCAAGGTATATTCCTTACCATAATGGTGAATTTCAATTTAGTTTTAACTGACCAACAGTGGGAGAGCCAGTCAAGATTAACTCCTGGTCCACACTAGCATAGTTGGAGTTGGTCGAACATCGTTGAGGGGTCCAACAATAACGTTCTTCCTTTCGAGCTTTGGTAATGATAACTATCAGATAGTTTTACCATAATTGAACGAGAGACTAGCCTCGACAGTCATATGCGTAGTGTCTTGAAGAGTTGTCCTCCCTCGCAATAACTCAGCATGAATTCAGAAGGGGATGTGTCAGGGTTGCATTGAAACCTTCATCGAGTCAGTTAATGGTGGTCTGCGAAGGGTTCCTTTCGAGGCCTTTTGTCTGGCCATTGTGTCTAAAGCAGAGTAGGCCACCTCCCACCAATCACATGGTAGCACACAGGTTTCATTAAATATCTCTATTACTCTATTTCAGAATGGACTCTTAGGTTATTGTTTCACTTCTTTTGGCTCCATCCCTCTATGAAAAACTTCTCCAGTGTTAGCTATGAAGAATAGGTCTAGTTTTCATTCCATCAGTCATGGAGAAAATTCATCCTGGGCATGAGAAAATGGATAGATGATAGTTATATGGAAACCACCCTGAACCATGTAAGAATTCCTCTTTGTCATATCATTCTAAAACCTTTCTGAGATTTTGGTTTTACGTGGAGTATAACTAATGTTAATAGTCTTCTTACTTCTCGACTTCCTCAATCCTGCACATGAATTATTTAAGGTTTGTTGTATGTATTTTATCATAGGTTTCATCGTCGTCCTTCTATTTTCCTTTATTGGTTTCCATTATCTTGCACGTTGTGACCTAGTGTGGAGTCCCCACGAGTTGCGCAGGAGTTTTGGTCTATATCATAGGCTTAGCAGGGCATAGGAAGAACTTACTGAAATTTTTCAAGTGTTTTTGCATTGAGTGATTAAATCCTCACTCCAATTTGATGACGTTTCTCACTCTAGCTTGAAAACCCTTATGCGACTTAAGGATTTGATACCCTTCCCTAAACTCGTTGACCATCTAGAAAATCGTGAGTATATATTTTTTTTCTTTTTCTTAGTCTGTATTTTAGAATCTCATACTGTATATTAAAATTTCCATTATGTTCGGTAAAGGAAATTCTATTTCTATTTACTTTTCTTTGTTGGATGTGTGCCATACTGAATTTTCTTTCGGAAGCCATCATTCTGTAGATTCTTCCAAAACCAACTACTTTGTTCCTGCATCTGTATTTTTTTCTTTTAATTTGATTGTTTCATTTCCCTGCATCATATATATCAAATTGAAGTATGTGCACTAAATGACTTGTTTAATGTGTTCCCTTTAGCATAAAATGTTTAAGTCTATAACTTAAACTTGAATTAATTCATTCCTTCAACTAATATTGAATTATGTGTGTGAAAAAACTTGTTTGACGCGTACCCTTCAACATACAATATTTAAATATGTAGTTTAAACTTTGATTAATGCATTCCTTCAGCATAAAGCATATTGAAAAGAGAAACCCAAGAGTAATAGAAAGTCTCTAGTTGGCATGCGCATACTATGCTAACCCTTTTTCAATCGAATTATGAAGTTCTTGATGGATTACTATTGTTTATTTATTTCCCGAAAAATTTGGTTAAGAATTTTGGGTTACCAATCTTATGATGGGACCCTTGTTGTTGTGAGGGTACCCATCAGGAAATATTTGGTCCACTCCACCCCTTCGGTCCTATGGACGGTTTTCAAAAATGACGTGAATGGGAGAAAAACATCATTTTCCCAAATTCGCAAGTTAAGGAGAGTTCATAATTTAGATCTGCGATAATTTTATTTCATAATTCACTCTGGTAATTATTCTATATTCCAGTTTTAACTTTTGTTGAACTATATGCTATTACTAATTATAAATTTGTGATTTCCTTGCAGGAATTTTGACATTCGAAGTCTCCAGATTTAGGACAATGCCATGCATAAGAAAAGGTATTCTGGTTCAAATTTACAGTGCTTAAGAATGTGTTATAAGTTCTAAAGAAATGATACAATTCTTCCCTGGCATGCTATCTTTGTGGAAAATTTATTATGGGCTCCTATAGGCAGCTGGTTATTTATATCTGTAAACATTAAAGAATTAACAGGAAGGGAAACTCAATATTGAAATAAGATCTCAATATTCAATAGTTATGAATCGTAGCGTTTTTGTAGATTTTGAATACTCATTTAAGTACTGATCTGATTATGAGAGACAAAACATATTTATGTATTTTAATTCACTGAGCCTTTGCTCCTGCATTATTGTATATCAAAACAAGATAACTTTGTTTGTGGAATAACTGAACTGTACAATTTTATGCCATTGGCATAGTCATAATAATGGAAGATTTACTCATTTTTTCTCATGTGTCCAACCATTGATAATCTTTCTATATGAGTAGTTAGACGTTTAAGTAGTTTTGAAAATTTTGTACAACAACTATATATATATATATATATATATATATATATCCCTATCATATAAAGATATCCATTCTAAGTCTTGTTTTGGCATTTGCATGGTCTGATATTCTTTAACTATTAATACATCCCTGTGTATTTAAACTATATATATATATATATATATATATATATAGAGAGAGAGAGAGAGAGAGATATCAAGTTCACTTCCAAAATTTCATTTAGCATTTGTACAGTCTAACTATTTTTCCTTCAGTTGATTACCTATACGCACATAATCACATGTCTGTAATGTTAGAATTAACACAGTATTGATTCCCTTTAGCTTAGATGCATATTCCATCATGTTTACAAAATTCAGTTCCATCAACAACTAACATAAGTAAAAACTTTACTCAACGAATACAATCGAACTGTAAGGGTTTATACTACAATTGATTTCATTCCACTAGTAATTTAATCAATAGAATATTCATCTAGAAATTAGCTAGGTGTATTTTATCAACTATTTAATCAAAGAACATTCAACTAGGGAAGGAATAAATGGACATATCTAAACAAGTTACCGAACAACAAATGGAACATCCAAGTTCCACCCAACCATAGAACAAAACACCCAATCTACTTGCTCCGTTCACCTCCTAGCATGACCATGAATCCATGAGGGATAAATCCAACCTGCTCCTCATCTATTGTCATCTTTTAGAATCAGAAAATTTCTCCTTGCCTCACACTCAAAAAGTAGTGCTCATAAAAGAAAGTGGTATTCCTCTTCCCTACCATAGTAGGCAACGTCGTGCCTCCTCTCATATTCTATATATGCAAAATCATCTTGTGCTTAGGTCCTTTGCCCTTGGGTATTTTCATAGCTTTACAAATCCCTGATTTTCAGTGGCTGCCAATGGCCAAATTCCTGGTTTTCCACTTGTAGAATTCAGCCCTGAGGTGGTTCAAACATGTTCCCCACTCATGGAGTCATGGTCAGCAGATTTCAACCTGGCTGTTCCATTTGTCTATCAGTAATAAATATAAGATATTTGTTTCTTACAAGTTTCATAGTCAAAGAGTTGGTTGGGCAAATCAAATATTTTCCCAACAATCATAATAATAAATTACAACTAACTAAATTCCAAAATTTGTAATTGCCATAAATGGCAATAATTTTCCAATTTCGAATTTACCAAAAACATAAGTATTTTCAGACTTAATAATAATTTATTTTTTGGGGGATATTACACCCTTTCCCCCTTCAGTACAACACTATCCTCAGTGTTCATTCCTTTCTCGGAACAAGGTTGGATGAGATTTATGGAAATCTCCCTCTATTTCCCAGGTGGCTTCCTCAGGACTAAAGTCCTTCCATTGCACTTTTACCTGGGGACAACTCTATTCCATAGTGTTATTTCTCTCCTATCCAAAATGCATAGAGGTTCCACTAGCAGTTCACCTTCTGGTTCCACCTACACCATGTTCCAATCGATCATGTGAGTAGGATCATGAACATAATGTTTTAACAAAGAAACATGAAATACATTATGAATTTTTCAGATTTGCAGGAAGTGCAAGTCGATATGCCACGGGTCCAATTCGAGCTAAGCTCTTGAAAGGGCCAAAAAACCTGGGCACCAACTTGGAACAATTTCCTAGCTTTAGTGAACTTCTTGTGTCTTTGACTTTTAAATCAACGTGGTATCCAACTTGAAATTACTGGTGTCTTGTTTTTAGGTCTCCATAACTTTTTTGTCTATGATGTTCTTCTTTTAAATTATGATGTACTTTTCTTATCATATTCTCCATTTCCTCAATCATTTCTGGTCCCACCATGAGTCCGTCAATTGGGTTATCCCAGCTAATCAGAGTTGTACACTTGTTTTCATACAGTACTTCAAAGGGGCTCATCTTAGCCGATGTCTGGTAACCATTGTTGTATGAAAATTCCACCAAGTACAGGTAGAGATTACTACTTACTTGGATTCATTCTTATGTACATTCGTACCATATATTTCACGATTTGGTTTATTTGTTTAGTCTTCCCATCTATTTGTGGATGGTAGCTTGTGCTGAAATTCAAGTTGGTATTTAACCCTGCAAACAATTCTTTCCAAAATGTAAATGTGAATTTTACGTCTCTATTCGAAATCACCATTTTAGGAATACCATGCAGTCTAAAAATTTCTTTCATGAATATTTCAGTGATGTTAATATCTTTAAAAGTAGACTTTACAAGAATAAAGTGTGAAAACTTACTTAGCTTATCAATTACTACCATAATTGAATCATTCTATTTTTTATGTCTAGGCAAACTTGTGATAAAATCCAGTGATATAGTCTTCTATTTCCATTCCGGCATAGGTAGAGGCTGCAACAGGCCGTCTGGGTGCTGGTGTTCAACTTTCATCTATTCACATTCTTTTCACTTAGATAATTATTCTAGTGTTTCTCCCTTCATATTAGGCCAATAACATAACTTCCTTAGTGTTGTTACCATTTTCTAGTATCCTAGATGACTAGAATATTGTTTCTTGTGTACTTCATCCAAAACTGTTAACTTTAATTCAACATAATCTGGTATGTATAATCTATTTTTGAATCTTAGTAGACCATTTTGGTCCAAACTCGAGTCTTTTTTGTCTAAATTTTCTACATTATTTCGTAAATTTTCCACTGTTTTAATGTAATTTTCATCATTATTACTTGCATTCTTTATCGTTTTCTCAAAGTCTCTTTCATCCCTGCTAATGTTCATGTCAAATAGCCCATGAATTCTTCTACTTAAATCATATTCCACTTTGTTTTCCTTACCCGTGATGTGTCTTACCTCGAAGTCGGATTCGCTCAAGAAGGCCAACCATCTTGCTTTCCTTGCATTAAGGTCTAATTGAATAAACAAAAATTTCACACCATTGTTATCAGTCAACAACAAAAATTTTATGCCCATTATATAGTGTCACCCCATCTTTAAAGCAAGGATGACAACTGCTAACTCTAAGTCGTGAGTGACGTAGTTTCGTTCGTGCTCTTTTAGTTTTCTCGACTCATAACAAATAATGTGCCCTTCTTCAGTTATGACACTTCCCAAACCTTCTTTACTCGTGTCCACACATACTGTGAACTCTTTATCCGAGTCTGCTACCCTTAAAATTGGTGTGGTTGTTAACAATTCCTTTAACTTATTAAAACTGTCTTGACATTTCTGTGACCAATTAAACTTACTTCCATTCTTTTGTAAATATGTGATAGGGTATTCAATCTTAGATAACCCATCTATAAATCTGCGGTAATATCCAGTGATTCCCATGAATGACCAGATGTCTACTACATCCTTAGGGATTGGCCATTCCATGATGGATCTTATTTTCTCTCGATCGACTGCAATACCTTCTTCAGATATTACATGTCTTAGGTACTGTATTTTATTTTGATAAAAGACACACTTTTTAAATTTAGCATACAGTTTGTGTTTTCTTAAAGTTTGCAGTACTATCCTTAGATGTTCTTCGTGTTCTTCTTATGTTTTATAATACACTAGGATATCGTCAGTAAATACCTAAACAAACTTATCCAAGTAATGATTGAAAATGCTATTCATTAAACACATAAATGTTGATGGTGTGTTAGTGAGACCAAAT
>JASDQU010736286.1:511591-524687 GCA_032191745.1 Picea mariana | reverse complement strand
AGAGGAGAAAGGTCGATAAGTTCAAAGAAAATCACTTCTCCAGGAATGAGGATGACTCTGAAATTATTATAGAGAAGTTACATGAAAAGGAGATTTCAACAAGAAGAAAGAAACATAATGGTAATTACAGAATGAAAATAACTTCACTTTAACGATTTCCAAAATGCACTACCATATTTAGTCAACCATGATAATATGTTTAAGGAAGGAATTACCAGGGAACCAAATGAGACCATCTATTACAACAATGAAATGACCTCCATGACAACAATGTTCGCCTCTAAGAATTGATATAGAGAGCCTCTTCGCAGAAATCAACAATCACAAACTGTGAACCTACTCAAACCCTAAGAGGCTCCTTGACTTCTCAAAGTAAATTCAGAGAATATGAAGGACGGGTTAGCCATGTGATAAGGGCAGAGTTGGTGTGACACATTGGATGAAAAGCTAGGTGAATACAATGTAACTCGCAAGACTGTCATTAATGGTGGTTACATAGACTTAAATACTCCTGACAGTAGACCATCCCTTCCACTTAAATAATGTTGTGAACAGATCCCCTCCATGACTCGACGAAACTAAATCCCATTCACACCCGCTATGTTAGCTTTAGAAGTTCGATTAAATTTAGTATTCGTTGAAACACCTTTATATAAGTCGGGGTAGCAAGAGTTAACACAAGTCCTTGTTGTCAAAATGTCTCTGGTGTTTGGAATAGATCTTTCATTACAATCAACATACAGGTTCTAAGAACCATTGAATGACTGGGACTCAGTAGTTAWACTAGTTACCTTTTATTGAACCCAACCCCATGGCTATATAGATGGAAACTAAATAAAGTTTCCTAGGGTTAAATTAATTAGGTGGACTTGTGCATGAACCTGGAGACCTTATGTTAAAGGGTGAGTTGTAGTATGAATCATAATTCCAAACATTATATACATAGAACTACATACACTTATAGGTAAATAGAACGAAGAGAAAAAGGGAATTTCTAGAGCCTTGGTGGTTAACCCTTATAATATTTTCTACTCGGGGTAAGCTAAGATGATGTAGTTATAACATCTTGTGGTAAGTAGAATTTAGGATTTACATCACAGATATTTATAATAGGATTTTAGGATCTCCTTCTTCTACCAAGTAATTATATAAATGAAATTTGAGGAATTAATGACCACAGGAAAAAAAATAAATTATGGCAAATTTGAGGTACATTACAAGATGTCGCTTTTTTCTCCTTCAGGACCATAATTTTTTGCTGGCCCTTTTGCTAGGCTCTTCTTATTCATCATTGTCCTTTTGACTCTTCTTTTTTACTATTCTACACAATAGTACTTCATTTATTTTTAGTTGTTCTTGTTGTGACATTTTCAGCTTCTGATTGTCTTCTTTGAAAACTTGTAGTTCCACAATGAGATTTCTCATGGTTTCCAGAACCTCAGTAGGTGAAATTTCGTTATTATTCTGCCTCTGTTCTTCAGGAGTTCTTTTCTCAAGATTATCCTCGAGTCTGATCTCAACTTCATTTTGTGCTGCCATGATCACAACAGAAATAAAGTTTTTATATTTGTAAGAGTAATTGTTTTGTTAGTTTTTTCATAAAACAAAGAACATGTGCTAGGCAAATATTTTTGGCCCTGTTTAAGGTCCAAGTGTTGTAACCTTTTCTCTAATACCATATGCAATGTTACCCAAATTTAAAAAAAAATAAAAAAATGTTAGGGACATTAGTTCTTTTTCCCTTCAAACAACATGTTGAAAAGACATAAAGACAAGTCAATGGGTAGTTGTTGTCATTAATTAACTTTCACAGGGTTTATGTTTCTGTTTAGTCATAAACCTTGTCATCGTTATAAGGGTTTTTATTTCAGATTCTACTCATACTATATAGTATTCATATATATAAGGATGCCCTTGCCATAATCTAGCCTCTCGAATTCCTTAACATTTCTAGCATAAGTGGGAAGGGTTAGTAGCATTCCCCAAATGTTCATAATATCTCCATGTATATATGTTATCATTTACACACACACACACACACACACACACACACACACACACACACACACATATATATAAATCCCACTAATAAGATAATCCCTCCATATATATATTCATTTGTTACAGTTCATACTATTAAGGGTCCTTCATAATTTCCCATCTCTAGGCATAAGTATTTAAAATTGGGTATTTCCCAAAGTCTTAAATAATAATCGTGTCCATTTTATGGATAGTATTAATGTTTATTAAACACGAGGTTCTAAGAGAAAATTGGGCTCCAACAAGCATAAGCCTTCTGTGAACCAAGGTACAGTCCTTACCATAATGGTGACTTTAATTTTAGTTTTAATTGACCAACAATATAAGAGTCGATCGTGATTAAATCTTGGTCCACATTAGCATAGTTGGAGTTCGTCGAACATCGTTGAGGGGTCCAACGATAAACTTCCTCATTTCGATCTTGGGTAATGATAACTATGAGATAGTTGTACCATAACTGAATGAGAGACTAGCCTAGAAAGTTGTGTGTGTAGTGTCCTAAAGCATTTTCCTCCCTCACAATAAATCAGCATGAATTCAGAAGGGGATGTGTCAGGGTTGCATTGAAACCTCCGTCCAATCAATTAATGGTGGTCTGTGAAGGGTTCCTTCCGAGTCTTGTTGTCTGGACATCATNTTTTCATAAAACAAAGAAAATGTGCTAGGCAAATATTTTTGGCCCTGTTTAAGGTCCAAGTGTTGTAACCTTTTCTCTAATACCATATGCAATGTTACCCAAATTTAAAAAAAAAATAAAAAAATGTTAGGGAAATAATTTCTTTTTCCCTTCAAACAACATGTTGAAAAGACATAAAGACAAGTCAATGGGTAGTTGTTGTCATTAATTAACTTTCACAGGGTTTATGTTTCTGTTTAGTCATAAACCTTGTCATCGTTATAAGGGTTTTTATTTCCGAGTCTACTCATACTATATAGTATTCATATATATAAATATGCCCTTGCCATAATCTAGCCTCTCGAATTCCTTAACATTTCTAGCATAAGTGGGAAGGGTTAGTAGCATTCCCCAAATGTTCATAATATCTCCATGTATATATGTTATCATTTACACACACACACACACACACACACACACACACACACACACACACATATATATAAATCCCACTAATAAGATAATCCCTCCATATATATATTCATTTGTTACAGTTCATACTATTAAGGGTCCTTCATAATTTCCCATCTCTAGGCATGAGTATTTAAAATTGGGTATTTCCCAAAGTCTTAAATAATAATCGTGTCCATTTTATGGATAGTATTAATGTTTATTAAACACGAGGGTCTAAGAGAAAATTGGGCTCCAACAAGCATAAGCCTTCTGTGAACCAAGGTACAGTCCTTACCATAATGGTGAATTTAATTTTAGTTTTAATTGACCAACAATATAAGAGTCGATCATGATTAAATCTTGGTCCACATTAGCATAGTTGGAGTTCGTCGAACATCGTTGAGGGGTCCAACGATAAACTTCCTCCTTTCGATCTTGGGTAATGATAACTATGAGATAGTTGTACCATAACTGAATGAGAGACTAGCCTAGAAAGTTGTGTGTGTAGTGTCCTAAAGCATTTTCCTCCCTCACAATAAATCAACATGAATTCAGAAGGGGATGTGTCAGGGTTGCATTGAAACCTCCGTCCAATCAATTAATGGTGGTCTGTGAAGGGTTCCTTCCGAGTCTTGTTGTCTGGCCATCATGTCTAAAGCAAAGCAGGCCACCTCCCATCGATCACATGGTAGCGTACAGGGTTCATTAACGATCTCTATTACTCTATTTCATAATGGTCTCTTGGGTTATTGTTTCACTTTTTTCGGCTCAATCCCTTTGTGAAAAACGTCTCTAGTGTTAGCTATGAAGAATTGGTCTAGTGTACATGCCCTAAGTCATGGAGAAAGATCTTCCTGAGCAGGAGAAAATGGATAGATGAATATTATATGGACACCACCCTAAACTAGGTAATAATGCCTCTTTGTCGTATCAATCTAAAACCTTTCTGCAATTTTGGTTTTACGTGGAGTATACCAAACGTTAATCGTCTTCTTTATTCCCGTCTTCCTCAATCCTACACATGAATTCTATAAGGGTTGTTGTACGTATTTTATCATAGGGTCTGTTGTCATCCTTATATTTTCCTTTATTGGATTCCATTATCTTGCATGCTGTGACTTGGTGTGGAATCCCTACGAGTTGCTCAGGAGTTCTAGTCCATACCATAGGCTTAGCAGGGCATAGGAAGCATTTACTGAATTTTTTCGAGGGTTTTTGCATTGAGTGATTAAATAATCACTCCAATTTGATGAAGTTTCTCACGCTAGCTTGAAAAACCTTCCATGACGTAAGGATTTCATACCCTTCCCTAAACTCGTTGACTGTCTGGAAAATCGTGAGTATATTTTTTTGTTTCTTTTTCTCAGTCTGTATTTCAGAATCTCATACTCTGTATTGAAAGTTCCATTATGTTCGATAAATGAAATTCTATTTCAATAGGATGTTATGATATTTATTTTTCTCTGTTGTATGTGTGCCATAATGAATTTTCTTTCGGAAGCCACCATTCTGTAGATTCTTCCAAAAGCAACTACTTGGTTCCCATGTCTGTATTTTTTCCTTTTAATTTGATTGTTGAATTTCCCTTCAGCATATATATCAAATTGAATTATGTGCACTGAATGACTTGTTTAATGCATGCCCTTCAACATAAAAATGTGTAAGTATGTAATTTAAACTTGAATTAATGCATTCCTTCAACTAATATTGAAGTCTGTGTGTGGGAAAACTTGTTTGATGTGTACCCTTCAGCATACCATATTTAAATATGTAGTTTAAAATTTGATTAATGCATACATTCAACATAAATCATATTGAAAAGGGAAACCTAAGAGTAATAGGATGCCTCTGTTTGACATGCACATACTATGTGAACCCGTTTTCCATTGGATTATGAAGTTCTTGACGAATTACTATTGTTTATTTATTTCCTGAAAAATTTGGTTAATAATTTTTGGTTACCAATCTAATGATGGTACCCTTGTTCTTGCAAGGGTACCCATCAGGAAATATTTGGTCCACTCCACCCCATCGGGCCTGTGGATGGTTTTAAAAAATGATACGAATTGGAGAAAAACATCAGTTTCCCAAATTTGCAAGTTAAGTAGAGTTCATAATTTAGATCCGCGATAATTTCATTTCATAACTCATTGTGGTAATTATTCTATATTCCCATTTTAACTTTTGTTGAACAATATGCTATTACTAATTATAAATTTGTGATTTCCTTGTAGCAATTTCCATATTCGAAGTCTTTGGATTCAGGAAAACACCATGCACAAGAAAAGGTATTATGTTTCCAATTTGCAACGCTTAAGAACGTATTCTAGGTTCTAAAGAAATGATACGATTTTGCCCTAGCATGTTATCATCGTGGAAAACTTATTCTGGGATCCTATAGGCAGTTGGTTATTTATATCTATAACCATTAAATAATGAATAGGAAGGGAAACCCCATATTGAAATAAGATCCCACTGTGTAATATTTATGAATCGTAGCATTTTTGTAGAGTTTCAATA
This sequence comes from Picea mariana, assembly GCA_032191745.1. NCBI lineage: Eukaryota > Viridiplantae > Streptophyta > Pinopsida > Pinales > Pinaceae > Picea > Picea mariana. Next base: position 519,058 of record JASDQU010736286.1, on the reverse strand, counting down.
CTCATTTAAATACTAATCCAATTCTGGGAGACAAAACATATTTTATGTATTTTAATTCAGTGAGCCTTTGCTTCTGCGTTATTGTATATCAAAACAAATTAACTTTGTTTGTGGAATAAATGAACTGTACAATTTTATGCCATTGGCATAGTCCTAATAATGGATGATTTACTCAATTTTTCTGATGTGTCCAACCATTCCTAATCTTTTCGTATGAGTAGTTAGAGGTTTAAGTAGTTCTAAAAATTCTATACATCAACTATATATATATATATATATGGATATCCCTATCATATATAGATATTCATTCTAATTCTTGTTTTGGCGTTTGCACAGTCTGATATTCTTTAACTATTAATACAGCTCTGTGTATTTAACCTAGAACAATATATATATATATATATATATATATATATATATATATATATATATATCAATCTCAAGTTCATTTCCAGAATTTCATTTAGCATTTCTACAGTCTAACTATCATTGCTTTAGTTGATTACCTATACATACATAATCACATGTCTGTAATGTCAGAATTAATACAGTACCGATTCCCTTTATCTTAGATGCAGATTCCAACATGTTTACAAAATTTAGTTCCATCAACAACTAACACATGTAAAAACATTACTCAATGAATACAATCAAACTCTAATGGTTTATAGNTTCAATACTCATTTAAATACTAATCCGATTCTGGGAGACAAAACATATTTTATGTATTTTAATTCAGTGAGCCTTTGCTCCTGCGTTATTGTATATCAAAACAAATTAACTTTGTTTGTGGAATAAGTTCATTTCGAGAATTTCATTTAGCATTTCTATAGTCTAACTATCATTTCTTTAGTTGATTACCTATACATACATAATCACATGTCTGTAATGTCAGAATTAATACAGTACCGATTCCCTTTATCTTAGATGCAGATTCCAACATGTTTACAAAATTTAGTTCCATCAACAACTAACACATGTAAAAACATTACTCAATGAATACAATCAAACTCTAAGGGTTTATAATACAATTGATTTCATTCCACTAGTAATTTAATCAACAAAATATTCATCTAGAAATTAACTAGGTTTATTCTATCAGCTATTTAATCAAAGAACATTCAACTAGGAAGGGAATAAATGGACATATCTGAACGATTTACCGAACAACAGATGGAACAAATAAGTTCCACCCAAACATAGAACATAACAACTTATCTACTTTCTCCATTCACCCCCTAGCCTAACCATGAATCCATGAGGGTGAAATCCAAAATCCTCCTTAGCTATTGTCCTCTTTCAGAATCAAAAAAGTTATCCTTGGCCTAACACTCAGAAACTAGTGCTCATAACAACAAGTGACATTCCTCTTCCCTAGCATACTAGGGAGCATCATGTCTCCTCTCATATTCTATATATGCAAAAGGATCTTGTGCCTAGGTCCTTTCCCCTTGGGTATAATCGCATCTTTACAAGTCCCTGATTTTTCAGGGGCTGCCAATGGACAAATTCCTGATTTACCAATTGTAGAATTCATCCCTAAGGTAGTTCAAACATGTTCCCCACTCATGGAGTCATGGTCAGTTGATTTCAACCTAGTTGTTCCATTTGTCTATCAGCAATAAATGTAAGATAGTTGTTTCTTACAATTTTCATAGTCAAATAGTTGGTTGGGCAAATCAAATCTTTTCCCAACAGTCATAATAATAAATTAGAATTAACTAAATTCCAAAATTCAGAATTGCCATAAATGGCAATAATTTTTCAATTTCGAGTTTATGAAAAATGAAAAATAAATTTCTAAGTATTTGCAGACTTAATAATAATTTATTTTTTGGGGGATATTACAAAACTTCTCGTGCCCTCTATCTCTATTTATACTAAATATATCTATCCAAAAGAACAATCTAGAGAAAGATCCTTCTAGAAAAGGAAGCTTCTATTAGGTCTTCTTACAATTGACTTATTTGTCCTTATTCTTAGGCCTTATTAATATTGATCTTTATTACATGGAAATATATTATTCTACCCACTTGAGGGGTTAGGTAGGTTAGGTCCCTAATAGGCTTACAATCTAAATTGTATGTCATTTTCTATTGTAATTGTTAGTTGCCCCAGAGATTTCCCTCCCATCATATGGTTATGAGCCCACTCCTCAGATGGTTATGATCTTGCTCCTCCCACTAAGTCATAAATCAATTATTTCGTGAGGGCGCAGGAAGATAATCTGGATCCAAGATAATTGAAATCTAATATTGATATCAACACTTCCTCTTTTCCCCCGTGCAGGTTGAAAACATCAGTTCAACTTGGTTAAAGAGGTGTCCTACAAAAAAAAGGTATTTAGGTTCCATGGTTCCTTCCACCAGTCAAAACAGTGTCTTCTGTTATAGACAATTTGATGTAGACTCTTTAAAATATTTTTTAAACTAGTTACAGAGTTCTTGGATCTAAGGAAACGCCAATTTTACTATTTTTTCTCACCGACCTATTGACTTTATAATTGTATTTTTGTCATAATATTATGATATCTACTGTATCATATGTCTTTCTACGAATATAGATAAAATAATGTATTATGGGAGTTTTTATTATTTTCTACCTATGCTCACCATTATAGTAGGAGCTCCTATAGAGTCTATTATACTTGTTTCCTTTCTGAAGTAGTTTGATTGTGCACAGTAATTGAACATTAAGAAATGCAATAAGTCTACAATGGCCAAGAGGCAAATATACACATATTTTTATCTTTGTGTGTGTGTGTGTGTGTGTGTACACAAACACATTAAACTATATCACTTCATAGAAAAAAACATTAACATGTATTTCTAAACAGTGGCAAGCCACAAATCCATCATGGCTACACAGTACACTTTAACTAGATTATGATTTATGTATATATATAAATATAAAACATCCACCATACAATGTCAACCATATAACACTAAACATAAAGGTACATAGCTAAGATACATATCTGAATATTGATGTTGGTAAACAAATGGAACAACCACATTCCTCCCAACCGTAGAAACATAACAACCGTGATCACTTGTAGCGATCACCCCCTAGCYTGACCATGACTCCATAAGGGAAAACTGAGTAACACTCCTTCACCATTGCTCACCTTCAACAATTCAAAAAGTKTTTTTCCTAACACAAGATGTGCTCATAACCAAAAAAAATAGTTTYTTTCCCAACATACTAAGAAACRTYCTTACTCCCACATATGTTGTATTTATCTCATTTCCAGGACTCTCCATTTGTTTCCCTCCTTGGGAAATTCTTAGCTTTACAAATCCCTAATTTATAGGGGCTGCGAGTGACATAATTCAACTTCTGCCACTCGTAAAAATCAGCCTTGAGTTAACTTAAACATGTTCCCCACTCATGGAGTCATAGTTAGCTATTTTTAACCTGTTTGTTCCATTTGTCTTCCATCATTTAATTTATTAAAAAWTTTGTCTCATACATGTGTCCATTGAAAGACGASAGTTGGAAAGTCAAATCATTTTCCAACAATCATAAAAATAATCAGTACATACTTCCATAAATCTAAATTTGAATTTCCTTAAATGGARATTTATTTATTTTTAAACTCAACTTTGGAAATATTTATTTTTTGAATAATTCGAGGATATCACATCCTCTCCCCCTTAAGTATAACATTGTCCTTAGTGTTCAATCATCTCTTGGAACAGAATTGGATAATATTTTTGGATATCTTCCTCCAATTCCCATGTGGCCTTCTCGGGACTAAAGTGTTTCCATTGCACTTTTACCTGGGTGATGACTCTGTTCCAAAGTATTGTTTCTTTCCTATCCATAATGCATATAGGTTCTTCTTGGAACTCTCATTTTGGTGCCACCTGCACCATGTTCTAATAAATGATGTGAGTAGGATTATGAATATATCTTTTCAGTAATCGAACATGAAAAACATTATGAACTTTTAAATTTGCAGGAAGTGTTGTTTGATATGCCACTCGTCCAATTCGAGTTAAGATTTAGGGAGCTTATCCTTTCTAGATTTATGGAGCTTATCCGTTCTTTGAATTTTAGATATATGTTCTCCCCAATTTTGAATTCCTTATGTATTCTTTCTATATCTACATAGCTCTTTTGTCGATATTGCGCCTCTTTTAAGTTATGTTGTGCCCTTTTTACCATTATTTACATTTATTGGAGCATTTTTGGTCCAACCATAATTCTTTGAACTGGATTATCCCAACTGATTAGAGTTGTACATTTCCTTTCGTATAAGACTTCAAAGGGGCTCATCTTCTTTGATTCTTGATACACATTATTATATGTGAATTCAACTAAATGTAGATACTCTTCCCACTTAGTTGGTTTTCTCCTTAGATACATTCGTAACATGTATTCAATAATTTGATTCATTCATTTTGTTTTCCCATTTGTTTGTGAATGGTAACTTGTGATGAAATTCAATTTAGTGTCTAAACCTACAAACAATTATTTCCAAAAATTAGATGTAAATTTGACATCTCTATTTGAAATCACCATCTTTGGAATCCCATGCAATCTAAAAATTTCTTTCATAAAATTTTCAACAATATTAATCGCTTTGTAAGTAGATTTCACAGGTATAAAATGTGTAGATTTACTTAGGTTATCAATCAATACTATAATTCAATCATTTTGTCTTTGAGTCTTAAGCAAACCTGTGATGAAGTCCATCCAAATAATTTCCCATTTCCATTCAGGTATAGGCATAGGTTGTAACAGACTTGTCGGATGCTCATGCTCGGCCTTCACTTGTTGACAATCTAAAAATTTTGATAACTATTTAGTTGTTTCATTTTTCATGTTAGGTCAATAAAAATCTTTCCTTAAGGTTGTTATCGTTTTCTAGTATCCTAGATCTCCAAAATATGGCATTTTGTGTAGCTCATCAATGATTGTCATATTTAATTCAGTAGATTTAGGTACATATAACCTTTCTTTGAACCTTAACAATCCATTTTTATCTACACTGAGATCTATTTTATGCATATATTCTTCATTTCCTTGCAAGTGTTCTGTTGTTTTGATGTAATTTTCATCATTTATGTTTACATATTTTATCCTATTCTCAATATCATTTTCTACTTTACTGATAATTACTTCATAAAGTCCATTAGTCCTTCGAATTAGTGCATTTGCAACTTTATTTTCTTTTCTCTTTATGCGTCGTACTTCAAAATCAAACTCACTTAAAAAGTCCAACCATCTAGCTTGTATTGCCTTGAGATCATGTTGACTGAATAAATGTTTTCCACCATTGTTATCAGTTAGTAACATCAATTTTATTCCCATTAAATAGTGTCGCCACACTTTTAATTTATCAATCACAACTGATAATTCTAGATCGTGAGTTACATAGGTTTTTTCATTTTCTTTCAATTTGTGTGATTCATAACAAATGATGTGTCCATCATGTGTTATCACTCCTACAAATCCCTCTTTACTTTCATCCACACAAATTGCAAAGTATTTATTTAGATATTTTACCTTTAGGGTAGGTGTTGTAGTTAATAGTCCTTTTATTTTATCAAAATTGTTTTTCCATCTTTGAGACCAGTTAAATTTTATTCCCTTTTTCTGTAGTGATGTAATCAGATAGGAAATTTTGGAAAATCCTTCGATAAACCTCCAGAAATAACCGGTAATCCCCATGAATTACATTTTATGCTACGTCTTTAGGAATAGTCCATTCCATAATGGATTTATTATTTCCAGGTCTACTGCAATACCATCTTTTGATATTACATGCCCTAAATATTGTATATTTATTTATCAAATATCGCATTTATCAAAATTATCATACAACTTATGTTCTGTTAAAGTCTGTAATACTATTTTCAAATGTTGTTCATGTTCTTCTTCATTTTTTGAATAGATTAAAATATCATCGGTAAAAATCAACATGAATTTATCCAAATACTGGCTAAATATACTATTCATCAAAAACATATTTTTTTTGGTGCATTAGTAAGTCCAAACAAAATCACTACAAATTCATAATGGTTGTAACGTGTTCTAAATGTTGTTTTGTTTACAACTTCTTCCTTTACCCTCACTTGGTGGTAACAAAACCTCAAGTCTATTTTACAGAATATTTTTTCTCCTCCAACCTGGTCAAAGAGATCGTTGATTCTAGGTAAAGGGTATTTATTTTTAATCATCATTTTATTCAGTTCACGATAATCAATACACATTCTCAGTGTTCCATCTTTCTTTTTAACTAACAATAGTGGTTCTCCCCAAGGTGAAACACTTGGTCTGATATACTCTTTATATATCGATTCCTGTAACTGAATTTTTAGTTTTGTTAGTTTGGGTACACTCATTCTATAAGGTGCCTTGGATATTAGGGCAGATTGAGGTAGTAGAGCGATAGAGAAATCTATCTCTCTCTTTGGAGGTAGCTCTAATATTTCTTCTACAAACACATCTCTACACCCATAAAGAAATGCAAATTATTCCAAATTTGGTTTGTGTTCTTCTTTTTTTAAGATATAAGTTACTTGAATAGCATATACTTTGCAACCCTTACTAATTCATTTATTGAATTGCATTGCTGATATTTTCTTGACAGAAACTAGTTTTTTGATTCCTTGTATTTTGTTGGCTATATAATGTTCATCCTTGTACASAAATAACTTTTCATAACAATCTAATATCACTTTATTTTTTTCTAACCAGTCCATTCTGATAATTATATCATAAGACCCTAAAGGTAACACATTCAAATTTAACTTTGTACTCTAACCATTCGTACTAAGTTCACAATCAGAAATAAATTATGTTACCTTTCTTTTTGTCCCTATTGCTAGTTGTAATAACCATGATTTATCATGTTTTAACCTCTTTAACTTGTTTGATTCTACTAAAGCTAGAGTAATATAACTTAGAATAGCTCCTGGGTCAATCAATATAGAGTCATTGTTGTTATGAATCTTACCTTCCACTTCCAGAAGAGTGGATTGACGATATGTCTGCCTTCCATCCAAAGTTTCATTGATCCTATGCATGCTTCTACCAATATCTCCAACTGTTGAAGCCTCTTTAATGTTGTGTACTGAAATCATTGTTGGTGGGTTTAAGCATGGACAATTTATCCATAGGTGGGGTTCTCCACACTCCCAACATTTCAGTGGTTCTATGGGACTATCCCCTACCTTCTTAAATCCCATATTGACAAGTTTACTACCCCCTTCAGTATGTTGTGTGTTACAGGGATGTTCCTTTTTTTGCAATCCTTTAGTCATGTTACAGAAAGACGTCAGTTGGAAGCCTTTCTTGCATTGATTTAATTTATCCTACTTCTTATCTTTCCAAGATTTAGGAGTTTCAGATCTCTATTTATACTTTTCATAACACATTCGGGCCTTCCTAAACACCTTATTTAAAGAATTAGTATTATAAAATTCAACAATTTATTTATAATATTGTTCTAGACAA
>JASDQU010736286.1:439563-460104 GCA_032191745.1 Picea mariana | reverse complement strand
TGGCAGTTTAATGTTGAAACATTGGTGTGTCAGTTTCGACCCGGTACAATATTACTTCCGTTTGCGACATTTTTGGGTACTTTTACCTGGCTTGCCCTTGCACCTTTGGAATGAGAAATCCTTAGAGGCCATTGGGAACACACTCTATCATTTTATCAACATTGATAAAAAGGCTCTTATATCATTAGACAAAAAGTTGGCAAAGGTTCTGGTGGAATTAGACATCCACGAAGGTTCGCTGGAATCCATTGATATAGACTGGAGAGGAAACCTTATCCGTAAAAAACTAGACTATTTAGGCATTCCCTTCAGGTGCACCTATTGCAGACAGAGAGGTCACTTGAGGAGACACTGTCTTGGCTTCACGGAGGAAGAAATGTCGGAGGACACAATGCTATATTTATCGTCCACAGTGGAMTCTCCTGGAGTGAACTCTCAGGCCTCTTTCCCAGAGTATTTTGGAGTGGTCGACTCAGCTTCCTTGAAAACAATCACGGGTAAGTTAAAGCGCATCTRTCCTTCTTTATTTTTCTCTTTGACTGCTTGGGAAAATGACCTTCTGGATTCCTCCACTACTATGGGTGCGAGCTCCCYGACTTCACCCTCGGGGGATAGTTCACAGGCTCGGGAGGCTACCGACCCACCAAACACTTCAACAACTGTCCACTTGAGGGGGGACATATAGGATTTAAAACCCTTAGTTTTCGTGAAACCTCAGGATTTCACTAGACCTAGTGATGTAACAACTCGGGTTTACTCCACTGCTGCAAAATCCCTTTCCTTTGCATCAGAGACTGCGAGGGGTGTTGGAGCTAAGTCCTATGAGCCGTTTGGGGGTTGTATCAACCTGGGGTTTAGAGAACCAGAAGCAGAAGATAGCTCCCTAATAGATGTTTTGGACACCTTGGTCCCGACTTACAAAGAAGCTCTTTCTCCTATTCCCATTTCTACCTACTTGGGGAGAAATGTTTTTCGCCTTCAGGAGTCGGGTGAGGCCTCGGGACGTCCAGAAAATTCTGGGGAGACATTGGAAAAATATTACACCTAGTCTAAGGGGTTGGGCTATGATCTCTTTCCTATAAAGACCATGAGTGGACGCAAAAAGGCGAAAACTACCTCCACACTTCCATATGTACACCAAACACCACATACTAATCTTGGGGCGCTTAGAGGCATGAAATCCCTTGCGAGAGCCAAGCCATGATATTTTTGTCCCTCAATATCAGAGGGGTGGGGGGGACCTTGAAATCCACCTCCTTTAGAAGACTGCTTAGCAGGACTTCTCCGGATATCAATTTCCTACAAGAAACACTGGTTGATGGCCTGAAGGCCAGGTTATTTATGATAAAATTATGTCCCTCTTGGCTAACCTGTGCTACCGCTCAGTAGGTACTTCTGGGGGACTTGCAGTTACTTGGGACCCTACAAAACTTGATCTAGTCCCTAACCTTTGTTGTGGTGGTATCCTTCTGACATGTACTTGTCTGTGGAACAATCAATTGATCTCGCTACTTAATGTTCATGGACCCTGTTCTGATAGAAAATTATTTTGGGATAAGGTGGCCACCAGGGGACTACTTTCTCACAATAATTTGATTGTAGTAGGGGACTTAAACCTCACTTTAAATGACGGGGAAGTGTGGGGAGCATCGGCACAACAGGACCCTCTGGCTGTATTTTTCAACAATGTTTTTAAAACACACTCTCCAGTGGACATTTCTCCGGATGATCTTGTTCCAACCTGGCGTAATGGTCATCCTAGTACAAAGGATATTTCAAAATGTTTGGACAGGGTACTTTTGTCAGAATATTTGGAAACTAGCGAGGGAAGGACCAGGTCCTGGGTAACATACCCTTTTCTTTCGGACCACACTCTGATTCTACTACAATTTGACTCTCCTCCTTTTCCGAAAGCTTATCCATTCAAGTTTAATTCGAGTCGACTGCTTGAGACATAATTTTATTCTATAGTAAAAGAAGTCTGGAAAGATCCTATTTTTCTGAACGAGATGGGGGTTCAACAACGGATAGTATGGAAACTAAATACTTTAAAACAATGAATCAAATACTGGGCAAAAAATCTCAGAAAACAAAAACTAAAAAGATTGGAAGAGATGGAGGAAGAATTACAGGTCAACCTACAAGCAAACACACATGAGGGGGGGCTCTGAGGCTGGACAACACCTTGAAACTTCTCGAGACTGAACGAAACCAGATCCTCCTAGTAGAAGAAACTCTATGGAGACAACAGAGCAGGGAAACCTGGATAAAATGTGGAGATCAAATTCAAAATTATTTCATCGTTTTGCAAGTTCTAGCAGAAATAAAAAACACATTTGGGAAATCAAAGATGAGACTAGATTTATCCACACTGGACAACAAGCTCTAAATTCAACAACCACAAAACAATTCAAATATCTTTATGGGGCGATTGAACACACTAATCTTATTGATCAAGTCTCTGTAGCCAGAATTTTCTCACGTTTCATCACAGAGGAGGATTCCACCCCAATGGATAGCCCCTATACATTGCAGGAAGTCTGCGAAGTCCTAAAGTCATTTGCAAAAGATAAAATCCTAGGTCCCGATGACTAGACTGTAGAGTTCTTTTTATATTTCTTTGAGTTAGTGGGTGTCGATCTACTGGAATTGGTGAAAGATACCAGGACCAGAGGAAAAGTGATAGGCTCGTTAAACTCAACTTTCCTGACACTAATTCCTAAAGTAAACAACCCCTCTTCATTTGGAGATTACAAGCCTATTTCTCTCTGTAACTTGTGTTATAAATTGTTCTCAAAGGTTATTACAAATAGGATAAAGCCTATTCTTTTGCGGACTCTATCGGGTGAACAGTTGGGGTTCCTAAAAGGCAGACAGATTTTGGATGCCATTGGTATGGCCCAGGAATGCTTGCATAGTATAAATATGAATAATTCAAAGGTATTAATATTGAAAGTGGATCTAAAGAAAGCATTTGACTGTATTGATTGGGATCTCTTACGAATGATTTTGATTCAATTAGGCTTCAGTCAACAAACCACAAAGTGGATCTTGAGTTGTGTGACTAGTGCAAAATTTTTTGTCCTTGTAAATGGTGAAACTTCACCATTCTTCCATAGTGGCAGAGGCTTGAGGTAGGGCTTCCCACTCTCTCCTTTACTGTCCATTCTAGTCATGGAAGGTCTAAGCTTGCAACTAAAAAAAAGTCAAGGAGAAGGGAAGCTGACAGGGGTGAAGGTTTCCAGGATTGTTAAGATATTATACCTTTTTTTCATGGATGATGTTTTAATTATGAMAAATGACTCATTACAGGAATGGAAGGAAATAAAATACATTATGACCACCTTATGTAGTGCTTCGGGTTTGAAGAAAAATTGGACAAAGTCGACCTTTCATTATGATAGATTACAAGAGCAATCCTTGGAACTTTTAAAATAACTCTTCCCTTATAACTTCGTTGATCTTTTTGAGGGTTTTAAGTACCTTGGATATTATATAAAAGATGATTCTTATAAGGAATTATATTGGAACTGGCTTCTAGAAAAGGTTGAGAAAAGAATTGGTCACTGGTGCAACAGATGGCTCTCCTTAGGAGGACGTTTCACACTCATCAAAGTAGTTTTAGAATGTCAACTGGTTTACTGGATGGCACTGGCAGCCATACCAGTCTCAGTTTTAGAAAAAACTTAGAAAATTAACCTTCAAATTACTCTGGTCGGGCTGTATAGAAAATTCACGTCTACACCTTTGCAGTTGGGATTCATTGGCCAAACCAAAAAAAAAGGGAGGTTGGGGGATTAGAAATATCTTTCATTTTAGAAAAACACTTGTTGAAAATTCCCTCTGGCGTGTGCTGACAAAAGAAGGGATTTTGCACTCGGTAATAAAATACAAATATCTCCCCCATTGTTCGGTGGCCACCTGGTTTAGAACAACTATTACTACAGCGAGAGCAGCCTCACAGACTTGGAAAAACATGGTAAAATCGGTTAATCTGATCACCCACTAGCTGTGTTGGAATCTGGGGTCAGGACACTTAGTAATCCTTGGTAAGGAATGTATCTTAGGACTAGAGAAGTCCTCTCACTTATCAAGTTATCTCCATAGCTCATAACTTCATTAAACTTAAAAAACATTAGATACCTTTACCAATCTAGAGGCATCTCTAGGACATGGTTTTTATTAGACAGATGGAAAACTAGTGATAATATTGGTCTTCCAGATGACTTGGCATTAGAGTGGGAAGACTTATGCAAGGATCTATCGGGATCTGGAGTGCAGCTATAAGTCAAAGAGGATGAGTTTATGTGGACAGAGGGTGACAATTCAAGACTTCTTTCTGTCAAAAATGTTTACACCACAATCACAAATAATATCTGGCATCATAATATTGGTGGCTGGAGAAGACACTTGTTGTTAGCTCCCAAAATGAATCAGTCACTTGGTTTCATTTTGTAGGTGATAGCATGGTCATCTGTAGATTTCTCTATTTGTTTTTTAATTTCTTTTAGTGTCAAAACTTAGGTTTTAAATTCATGCCTTAGAAATAAGTTGATCCATAAAGGTTGTTTCTATGAATTTTCGTGAAAAGATTTTCAACAACTAACGCGTGTTGCAAGGTTGATGTTAGCTGGTGAAAGCGGCAAGTTTCAACGGTTAGGGAGTACTTTCCCGCAGACAGTTAGCTGGTGAAAGCACAAAACACATGTTTTCCATGATTTCAGAAATTAAAAAGATGACAAGTTCGACACACGCCACATAATGATTATGAGGCGCTGGTGGAAGCGAATGATGATGATGATTCTGTTATGCACGTCTAAATCAGATATTATGGTGGATCATGTTTTTGAATGCATGCTTCAACAATGATGGCGTTGGAGATGACGAATTCACATTCATCATCACAGGTAAAGGAGCAGTACTACTCAGCCGGTGACATCAAATCGGCACTTCACATTTTGAACACGCACCGTTCACAGGCAATATGTTATGTTTCCATATTTGAATTGGCAACACTGAGAGTTTTCATCGGCGCCAAATCTTGGCTCAATCAGGAAACTATTGTGACATTGTTTGCAAAGTGCCCGAGGTTCGAGTTACAAATGGCAAGGAAACGAAGTGGTTTATTACTGAGGAAAGAATTGGACAACCTATCTTTCTTACAATCACATCCAGATGTGCAAAAATGTTTCTCAGACGCAGGCTGCATGGGTTATGTTGAAAGGTTACAAAATGGTTTCCATCAAACAACAACTGAAGCATTTGCTAAATCATATGATGGAAACAGAGATAGTATGGGTTCTATAGAAATGATAGTTGATGAAGCCACCATTGCCACAACAACCAACTTACCTAGATTAGGCCAGAGATGGTTTAAGACAACAGTAACCAAGAATCTGAATTTYAGAGCATACCTTAAGGTAGAATTCAGAAATATCACCTGGAAGAAAAGCATGTCAGTTTCTCATCTGGAGGACGAATGGCAAGACCTGTTCAAAGGCATTTAACTCTATATAACCTCAGAAGGCAGGTATGATAAGCTGATGCTATATCATTTCAAATTCTTAGATCATTTCACAGGGAAGACTCTTCTGAATTTACCTTTCTTCTTTCATAGAAGCCTAACCAAAGTATGTAAAAATATTAGGGTTGAACCTCTAAGTATGAAAAACACTCTTTGTCATTTCGGCCTAATCAAATTGATAATCCTAGAAGAACTAAGACAAAGAGGAAGGACTTGGCAACATTTTCTTTTTTGGGAAGGTTTTGAGACCCAAACTCAGCCCATGAATGAGCAGAAGAAAGCTGGGAAAAAGCAATTAACTCCTCAGAGAAGCTCAAGGAGGAGGATAGCTCTTCCAAGACCACCAGAGGATAGGATTTCCAGCATAAAGTCTCAAAGAGCAAAGAAAAAATTAGATTTTGAAACCAATTCAGAGTAGCCTACAGTAAAGAAGACAAATATTCTCAATCTACCATACACAGACTCAGAAATAGAGCCAGAGCAAGAAGAGGAAAGTCCAGCCATTAAAGCCCTGAACACTCCATGGAAATTGCACAAGATTGTGATACTTTTACTCCCATTGATGAAGGTGAAACATTAAAAAGCAAAAAGTCAAAGAAATCACAAAAAATTAAGCAACTGAAAGAGGTAATTGCTCAACAGGAGGTTTTGGAAAGAGTAATCAAGGCAAGATACAAATCCCTGTCTGACAATTTCGCAAAGACAAATGCAAAATTTGAGAGGTTGGCTTGTGAGAGTGTCAAAGACAAAAAGAGAAAGAAGAAAATCACCAAGGACTATAACAGTTTATGGTGGTTAGCAAAATGCCTTAAGAGGAAAATTAAGAAATTGAAGCAGAAGCATAAGTCACATCCAGATCTACAGGTACTGGCCGAGGTTGTTGTGAATATGCAGGGAGATAAATCAAAGACACACTAAGTTTTGGAGGTGGAAGTTTCCTTTTTTGCCAAGACAAAACTTTCACCAGCGCAAAGGGTAAATTTACAACCAGTTAGCTAGTGAAAGGAAGAACTTTCACTAGCTAACCAACAGATCATAAGGTGAATTAGCTGGTGAAATCACAAAAAGAAATTTTTGAAAGCTAAGCTGGAGCAAGGCAATTTTCAAGTATTTAAAAGGCGTTCGAGAGCATCAAAGGATTAACCACTTAATCAAGAAACACTCAACATTAGAGATTCGTGGAGATTTTGAAGACCAAATGCTAAATTGGTCACCTAAAGTTTCGATTATGGTTAATTAAAGGAGTCCAGCTATAGAAGACAGGTGACTTTACCTTTCCAAGACACAACAGAGTCCTAAAGCTGATGAAGTACAGATGTCAAAGATTGATATAGAAGACAGTTCGAGTTCTAGGAACTATTCTTTGTTTATCGATTGCATTTAGTTAGTTTTATTTTCTATTTTTAGATACAGATCCAAGTTTTCAGGATCTTAAAAACCGATTGTAAAAGGCTATAAATGCCTTTCTTTTCTAAGAGATAAGGGTTCAAACTGGGAATACATTTTGGCTACTGTATAGACTCTTATTGGATAATAGAATTACAATCTCCTTTTGCTTTCAATATCAGAATTGGTCATGCATCTTGTTTCTGTACTTTATTTCAGTTTATCTTAGCTTTTAAAGACTGTCATCTCTTTTTAAGCTCATAAACTTGAAGTGAAGGATTTCTTAGTACCTTGCATTAAGCCCTACACCTAGTTGTATTTGGCAATCAAGATTAGTATTCTCCATACTCTCCTTTTGAAAATATCTGGTTTGATTATTGTTTTCTAAAAGCACTGTTTCATTTGAATGTATGATGAGTTGTCTATTACATTAATCATTGAGTGATCCCATTGTTCCAAGCATACCTACATATCATATTCTTAAGTTACCAAGCACCTTTGATCTGCAACCACAAAGGGTTTCTTGGAGTGATAACACTTGTGATCTTGGAACATAGCCCCAAAAATCAGATTGTTCACCTGGCTTTCTATTAAAAACAAAATTATTACTTGGGACATATTGCAAAGGAAAGGCTGGGAAGGACCCAATATTTTCCAACTGTGCACTAGTGATGCAGAGACAGTGGTGCATTTTTTTGTAAAGTGTTCCTTCTTAAGAAAAGTCTGGGATAGGATCATTAATGAAAAAAAGTTAAATACTGTCTGGGAAGGGAACACTTTAAATTCCTGTTATGATTCCTGGACTAAAAAAGAGAGATACTACCTCTCCCTCCCATATCTGGTTTGTTGGTTTGTTTGGTTGGAATGGAATAGGAAAGTTTTTGAAAATGGGAACCCATCTGTAAGTGCAATTGTTTACAAAACTCTCGATATGGTTACAAACTGGACAACCCCAACAAAAGTGGCGATCCAAAATAAAGTCAAGATCCACATGCTTGAAGGCACGCCCACAGGTTGGTTTGATGGAGCAGTGCAGTCAAATGGTCTCTAGAGTGGAGCAGGGGGTTTGATAAGGATAACTGAAAATTCACATTACAGGTGGACCTTCAACCATGGTCCAAGATCCAACACCAGGGTAGAATTACTTGGAGTCTGGGCTACTCTCCATCTGGAAACTAGATTAAAAATTGAAGTACTACAAATCTTTGGGGACTCAAGAATCATAATTGATTGGTTGAATAGCAGAGGAAAACTTCAGGTTATTTCTCTATCGGACTGGAAGGACATAATCAGAGAGCTACAATCCACCTTTAGGAAGATCAGATTCACCCATATCTACCGAGAGCACAACAAGGAAGTTGATTTACTTTCAAAGTCCTCACTCCAGAAACAAGAAGGAAAAATCACAAACAACCACCGGGTTGATGGACATGAGGGTCCCACTCACTTTCTTAATCTCTTTTAGTACTTAACCTCCTATAGTACTTAATTGTCTATCTTAGCAACAAAAGTTTGACAATTTACTTTTATTTTTGAGGACTCACATGTTTTAGTAAAGAGACAGACACAACCACAATATTTTCTTTATGTTCACATTTGGATCCTTCTCTTTTGTAACCAGACTTGTTCAAACCATTCTTTCACAGTTTTGAAGGTTGAAAGAAACATTGAAGGTTGTATGTTTTTGGCACTGTTTATTTTCCATGTGAACAAATTATATATTAATATAATTGAGAAATTTTTCTGCTAGAAAAAGGTTTTGTATTTAAAGATTGGATAGAAAGGTGACTCTTGAATAAGAATTAAATAACATAGTCAAACTAGCGGTTGAAATTAAATAAAGAATTAATTAACCAAGTTAATATTCAAGTTGAAAAATTAATTAAAAAGGTAGATAATGAAGGAGTAACATGTTTGGATTAGACATAATAAGAAAGAACAAGTTTTAAAAAGGTTGGAAATGATTAATAATAATATTATTAATATGTAAGAGAATGAAGGATTGACATGTTTGGATTAGACATAAAAGGAAAAGTTTATGGCATAGGGTATCAATTAGTATTATGATATAATAATGTAATATAATTAGATAATGACTATGAGGAGGATAATGAAATAATGAATATAAAGGAAATGGAGAATATTAATAATAATTTAATAATGAAATCGGGAAAGATATAAACTAAATAATTTGAAAAAACCTAGAGAAATTGAAGAGAAACAAGAAGGCACTCATGTGAAGAGTAAAACAAGTTGGAAGAATTCAAGAGAATGCAAGGAAACAAGAGAAATGAAGAATAAGACCGGGAAGGTGGTGAAGGGAAGGAAATGATACTTGGCGAGGGAAGCCTATTGATCAAGGTGGTGAATGGTGGGTTTCCAACATTGGCTAAGTTTGTAGCCATCTTCGCGATTAAAATTATTAGGATGTTTTTCTATTTCAATATCTTCCCAAATGAGCTGAGTGGAGTAGTATGGGGATGAGGCTAGAATTTTAGTTTGGTCAAAGAAAATGGGGTGATTGGATTTGAAGGAGTGTTCGACGATAACTAATTTGGGGATTCGGTTGTCGGTCATATCAACTATATGTTCTTTGAGATAGGATTTGAAGGATCTACCATTTTGACCTATGTAATATTTTCCACAGGAGCAAGGGATTTGGTAAACTCCTGGGCCCAACATTGGGTCATATTTGTCTAAATAACAATTCGAAAGAGATTTTTAAAGATTTTATATGGTTTGAACATAGTTTTGATATTCTTCTTAGCTGGGAGTTTTAAGATCAGATCGATGGTTCCTTGGATGTAAGGCAGGGAGATGAGAGCACAAGGCGGGGGAGAGGGGGATGAGGGTAAATCTGGTTAGGGTGTGCTGGTATAGAGAAAATCTTGGTTGATCTAGGAGAAAGAGTAACCGTTAGACATGAAGACCTTGGTTAGGTGGGATTTTTCTTCGGCTATGAATTGGGGGAAAKAAATGTGGAGGGCATGGGTAATCAATATTTTAAGGACAATGGATTTTTGGGCTAAATGGTGGTGGGAACCAACATTAAGGTATCTATCAGTGTGGGTATTATTACTGTAAAATTGATGGAAAGGGTCTTCTTTCTTACACTATTCATAGGTGTCTATTCTTTTCAATTTTGTGAAAAAGGACTGATTCGGATTTTATGAGCAAAATGAAATGACTACAGATTATTAACAGGTGCTTAACACAAAATAACAGAGATACAGTAAAACTGGTTTTCTATTCAATAAGGAAATAAGATGAAACTATAAAATGTAGTGGAAACAAGCTTTCCCTAGACATCCAAAAACCTAACCCTAGGAGATGAAGCGCCAAAAGTCATGTGGGCCCCATTTGGGTAAGTTAGTACATCAACTTCCCGGGGTCGTAACTTTTGCATACGATCTCTGTTTTAGGTGTATGATAGCCCGTTGGAAAGGTATCGTCGAGGAGATTCATTTTTGGGGAAATATAGAAGGAAATTTCACATTTCTCCCCGTTTTCCCAAAAAACATTGTTTAGGGCCTCAAAACGGCTCCAGAAGTGAAAAAATGCTAAAAATAGTAAATTACCAAAATTGCTAGAAAACTGTTTTGAGCCAGTTGGAAAAGGTGGGTGGCCACTGATATCCACCTATATAAATCTTCCCTCCTTAGGAAACAACGATCTCCATTGTGTTGATTTCCTCCATAAGATGAGGAAATTTATGCTGAATTTGGCCCTGGGTGAGCCACTTGCCTTGGTGCAGGAGCTGCCCTGCTTTGACGACTCGATAAAGCTGAATCCTTTGTCGTTGAGTGCCCTTGATATGTGTGTCCACAATCTGATCACTGGATGCCTATTGTATGCAATTGGGGTTGAGCTCTGTTGGTGTCAGTTGTTCTACTACTTCCGAGGTGTCCAATAATGGTGGGAAATAAGGGCGAAGGAGATCCACGTTGAACACTGGGTGCAGGCCAAGGAAATGAGGAATGTTGAGCTCAAAAGAATTATCCCCCAAGACCTTGGTGATGGTGTATGGCCCATAACAGAGTGGGATAATCTTCCAATGGGTTTCTATAAGGCGTTCTTTATGCAAGTGAAATTAAACTTTGTCGCCCACCTGAAACTTATGTGACACCCGATGTTGATCATGGCGCTGCTTGCAATTGTCATTGGACTTATGTAGGATATCCTGAACCTGTTGGTGGATGTGATGGATCTGCTCAATGAACTGGGTGGCTCTGTTGGCTTTAGTTGGAGAAGGAGATGAGTCGATCGAGGTGACCACAAGGGGAAGTGCAACATCTATGGGACCCAATGGTTGGAATCCCAACCCCACCTGAAAGGGGCTGTGGTTAGTTGATCTATGCAGGGCTCGGTTGTAGCTATGTTGGACATAGGGAAGGATCTCATCCCATGTGTGAGGGTGATTGGAATTATACATGTGAAGGATATGCACAATCATTCGATTTACGACCTTGGTTTAGCCATCTGTCAGGGGGTGGAAGGTCATGGATTTGGTGAGCTTGGTGTCCACTAGTGACTAGAGGCTCGACCAGAATGTGCTGAAAAATCGACTGTCTTGATTTGAGACAATGGTTTTTGGGATTCCAAAATGTACCCAGAATCATTCAAAGAATATCTTGGTAGTGGCCTCTGCTGTGATGCTCTTCTTACAGGCAACTAGAATCGCCATATTAGAAAAGTGATCAACAACCAAAAAAACAAAGTCTATTCCCCTCTTGGTGGAAGGGAGGCCTGACATGTATCCCATTGAGATGGATTCCCATGGTCTGTCAGGAGTAGGAAGAGGGGTGTACATTCCCTGTCTCTTAGTGGTCGGTTTTGCAATAACGCATGCAGTGCAGGACCTAATATACTTGCTAACCTCCTGTCAAAGTTTCGACCAGTAGAAATTTTTCTGTAGCATCACCACTATCTTTTCGACGTCGAAGCGTCTTGCCACCTGACTATAGTGGGATTCCCAGATCAACTTCTCTCGCTCGCTTGATGGAACACAAATATGGCCTAGACGACACAACAACCCATCCTGAAGATGAAAATTATCGACAACTGTGTTTTCACCCAACATTTGGTAGGTGGTGGCGAAGTGCGGGTATTTCTCATAGAGTTGGGTCCATCTAGAGGTCTCATGGCCGCAAGAGTATAACATCGCGGTGAGTGCCGCGACTGGTGGTCCACTGAGGCAATCAATGACGCGATTGGTGCTTTATGTTTTATACTTGATGTCAGGTGGAATTGCTGCAAGTATGTGGACCACTTTTGATGGCGTTCATTTTGCAATATTCCTTGTGTCTGCATGAACTACAGTGGCTTATGATCAGTGTGGATGACTGTCTCCTTCCCAAGAATGTAATGTCTCCACTCACAACAGGCTTGCACAATGGAGTACATTTCTTTGTCATAAGTAGGGTACTTATGGACATCATCTGATAGTGTCTCACTATGATAGGCCACGTGGTGGCCGTTATGAGTGAGAACGGTGCCCACAGCATAGTCTAAAGCATCTGTCTCGATCTCAAAGGGTTGTTGCAGGTCTGGTTGTGAAATTACTGGGGCTGAACACAAGCGCTACTTTAAATATTTGAACTCTTGTTGTTAGGACCGACCCCACRCAAATTTCACCTTACCAACACCCCTGGTTATTTGGCTGAGGGCCCATGTAATATGGGAGAATCCCAACATGAACCTGTGGTAGAAATTGGCAAGGCCTAAGAAGCTCCGAAGCTTAGTGAGTGTGGTTGGGGCTCGCCAGTCACAAATGACTCGGATWWTGGTTGGATCCACATGTATGTCATGCTGATCAACGATGTAGCCCAGGTAATGGACCATGTCCATGCCGAAGGATAATTTTTCCAAGTTGGCGTATAGCTTGTGCTGCCGTAGGGTGTGMAAAACCTGTTGAATATGCTACAAGTGTTCGGCCCAAGTCTTGTTGTAAATGAGAATGTCATCCAGATACGCCACTACAAAATTATTGGTGAATGGTCGCAGGATATCTTCCATCATCCTCATGAAAGTGGCTGGAGCATTTGTCAAACCAAAGGGCATGACCAACCATTCAAAAACGCCTTCCTTTGACTTGAAGGTGGTCTTCCATACATCCGTCTGTTCTATCGGGACTTGGTAGTAGCCAGACTTTAGATCAATCTTACTGAAGTATTTGGCCCCCGTGAGTTGATCAAGGAGGTCGTTGATTTGGGGAATCGGGTACCGGTTTCTAACTGTGATTTTATTTAGAGCCTAGTAATCAATGCAGAGTCGCCAGGTTCCATATTTCTTCTGTACCAGCACGATTGGGCTACCGCAAGGTGATGATCTAGGACGGATGTGCCCCTTGTGGAGAAGTTCTTGGATCTGTCACTTGATCTCCTCATTCTCTAATAGAGAGTGGCGATAAACTGGCCCATTGGGCAGTGGTGAGGCAGGGGTTAGATCGATGGGGTGCTTGACCTGGTAGTGCAGAGGTACCTTGGTAGGTGAGGAGAAGATATCCGAGTATTCTTCCACGACCTTATCTACTTGCCTCTTATGTGTGGAGAGGTCGGCTATAGAGACCCTGGATGTGGTTGTGATCTTTCGCTTATTCTGAGAGCGAATCACAAAGAAGACAAACTTTCCCGTATGAGAGATGAACTTCCTACATTGCTTAAAAGAGATCAAGGAAATAACACTAGGTGGGACTGCCTTGGGTATCCTATACAATTTTCTGTTCAAAGTAATAATAACACTACGAGGCCTAGATTCATATACAACATGACATTTCCATAAATAAGGTTGGCCCAAAATAACATCACAAACTTCGAGAGGAGAAACAACATACAATACCTTGTCTTTGAAGGGCTTGATACCGTACGACAGTTGACACTGTTGGATGACGCAAAGATCGCTTCCTTGGTGGAGCGATCCAATGGTGTAGGGTTATGGGTGTGGTGTTGTCGGCAAGGTCTATCGCTTGACGACCTCTGCTGAGATGAGGTTCTTCCGGTTACTACCATCAACGATGAAGTGCAACAGGGTGTCTTTTACCCACATCTGTGAATGGAAGAGGTGCTCTCCTTCTTATGTCTCATATGGTTCGCCAGGCTAGAGCTTGGTGGTAGAAACGGTGGCACTGGGTTTCACATCAATGATCCATCTCCCCCTTTCTAGTTCTGGCTCAGAGTCAAAACCCACATCTGATTCAGAGGCTTTCACTTCAGCCACCAGTGATTGCTTTGAGCGACAATCAACAGTGTTATGCCAAGGGCTCTTATGGAAGTCGCACCACTTCTCGGTATCTTTCTTTGTCTTTCTGGTGTCCTTATTTTCTTGTGGCTTGGATAGGTTTTCTTGATACTATCCATATTTTCTCTGTCCTTTGTTTTGTGGGTTGGGGCCTCCCATTCCTGACTTTTGTTGTGAGGGGTTCCCAGGCCCAAGTTGCTACGTCTTTTGTTTGAGCTTCCACTTGATTTTGACGACATATTGGTAGGATGTGCCCAAGGATGAGATGTACAAAAATTCCATTTTGGTCTGGACGTATCTATGCAGAGCACCGGATGTCTCTCCGAATATTTGATACTCAGCTTGGTACGCAAGGTATGTAAGATATTTGTGAAATCTGGCACTGCTTGGTCTCTTTCTTGCCGCAGTGTGGTCCATTTGGTATACAAGTCCTCATAACTTCCGACAGGGTAGTATTGTTCCTTAATAACATCCTTGAAGGATTCCCAGGTGGTCATGATTGTAAATAATGAGGGTTCCTTTGTTTCCTTTTGCTCACATAAATTTTTTCCACCAATCTTTGACATGGGGAACGACTTTGAGGAGCGCAAAAGTAATATTTTCTCTATTTGAAAAGTCATGGACAAGAAAATACCATTCTAGTAGATTCAACCATTTGTCTAAAACATCCACGTCTATCTGACCTTCAAATATAGGAATATTTAATTTTATTTGTACCTTGAAGGGGGCGACACCTCTGCTTGAAGAAGATGTGTCACTTGTTGGTAGCCGCCGAAGTATTTGCGCGAAACTATCCATCATCTCGTTCCTTTGTTGCATGAGGGATTCCTTAATCAACAGTTTGAAAGGATATCCTATCCCATCATATTTATTTTCTCTTGCCATGAGAGGTCGCTTGGGTGTGCGAGAGATTTTTTCCTCAAGAGAAACAAGCTCGAGACCCAACTCTTTGTACTCCGACCTCGTTGGGGACATGCATTAAGAAGACAAGGAGCAGACCACTCTGATACCACTGATCCGGATTTTATGAGCAAAACGAAATGAATACAAATTATTAACATGTACTTAACACAAAATAACAGAGATACAATAGAACAGGTTTTCTATTCAATAAGGAAATAAGTTGAAACTGTGAAATGCAACGAAAACAAGCTTGCTGGAATGGTAGGGGATTATCTCTAAGAAGAGATGCGATGGTTGCACTCATTCAAAAGAAGATGATTACAATGAGGCTCTGAAGGCCTTTCTACAATAAACAGGAATTCCAAAAACCATAGACACCCAAAAACCTAACCCTAGGAGATGAAGTGCCAAAAGTCATGTGGGCCCTGTTTGGGTAAGTTAGTACATCAACTTCCCGGGGTCGTAACTTGTGCATATGATCTCTGTTTTAGGCGTATGATAGCCCATTGGAAAGGTATCATCGAGGATATTCATTTTTGAGGAAATATATAAAGAATAATCACATTTCTCCCTATTTTCCCAAAAAACATGATTTAGGGCCTCAAAACGGCTCCGAAAGTGAAAAACTGCTAAAAATAGTAAATTACCAAAATTGCCAGAAAACTGTTTTGAGCCAGTTGGAAAAGGTGGGTGGCCAATGAAGTCCACCTGGATCAATCCTCCCTCCTTAGGAAGAAATGGTATCCATTGCGTTGAGTTCCCCCATCAGATGAATAAATTTCTGTTGAATTTGGCCCCGGGTGAGCCACTTGCCTTGGTGCAGGAGCTACCCTGCTTTGACGACTCGATAAAGCTAGATCCTTTGTTGTCGGGTGCCCTTGATATTTGTTTCCACAATCTGATCACTTGATTCCTATTGTATGTAGTCAGGGTTGAGATCTATTGGTGTTATCTATTCTGCTACTTCTTAGGTGTCCTATAAAGGTGGAAAATAAGGGCGAAGGAGATCCATGTTGAACACTGGGTGCAAGCCAAGGAAAGGAGGAATGTTGAGCTAAAAAGAATTATCCCCCACAGCCTTGGTGATGGTGTACAACCCATAACAGAGTGGGTGAAGCTTCCAATGGGGTCCTATAAGGCGTTCTTTCTGCAAGTACAACCAAACTTTGTCGCCCACCTGAAACTTATGTGGCACCTGATGTTGATCATGGCGCTGCTTGTACTTGTCATTGGAATTTTGTAGGATATCCTGAACCTGTTGGTGGTTGTGCTGGATCCACTCAATGTACTAGGTGGATTTTTCAGCTTCAGTTGGAGCAGGAGATGAGTTGGTTGAGGTGACCGCAAGGGGAAGTGCAACATCTATGGGACCCAATGGTTGGAATCCAAATCCCACCTGAAAGGGGCTGTGGCCGATTGAGATATGCAGGGCTCAATTGTATCTATGTTGGACATAGGGAAGGCTCTCATCTTGTGTGTGAGGGTGCTTGGAATTATACATGCGAAGGATATGCACAATCATTCGATTTACAACCTCGGTTTGGCCATCTGTCTCGGGGTGGAAGGCCATGGATTTGGTGAGATTGGTGTCCAGCAATGAACAGAGGCTCAACCAGAATGTGCTGAGAAATCGACTGTCCCGATCTGAGACAATGGTTTGTGGGATTCCAAAATGTACCCAGACTCGTTTAAAGAAGAGCTTGGCAGTGGCCTTTGCTGTGATGCTCTTCTTGCAGGTAACCAGAATTGCCATCTTAGAAAAGTGTTCAACAACCACAAAAACACAGTCATTTCCCTGCTTGGTGGAAGGGAGGCCCGACATGTAGTCCATTGAGATGAATTACCTTGGCCAATCAGGAGTAGGAAGAGGGGTGTACAGGCCATGTTTCTTAGTGGTCGGTTTGGCAATAGCACAGGCAATGCAGGACTTGATATACTTCCTGACCTCTTGTCGAAGTTTCGACCAATAGAAATGTTTCTGTAGTATCGCCACTGTCTTTTCAACGACGAAGTGTCCTGCCTCTTGAATATAGTGGGATTCCTAGATAAACTTCACTCGCTTTCTTGATGGAACACAGATATGGGCCATACGACACAACAATCCATCCTGAAGGTGGAAATTATCGACAACTATTTTTTCACCCAACATTCGGTAGGTGGTGGCGAAGTTTGGGTCTATGTCATAGAGTTGGGGCCATCCAGAGGTCTCATGGCTGCAAGAGTCTAACACTGTGGTGAGTGTCGCGACTGGCGGTGTTGGTGACGGAAGTCACTCCTAGATTGCAGTAGGAGCAGAGCCCGACGCCCATCAGTTTATGTCACGATTGGTTTATGAAAGGGGTGATCGAATGGAAGTTAACTCAAAACAATGTCGTTTCAACTCTGAAACTAGGCCAGGCATGCATGGGCAAGTGAGGTCTTGATAAACTTCAAACAATGAGTTGTAATAAGGGTGAGTAGGGGGAAGACTTATATAGGAAGAGTGCAGGAGTCTATCATAAACAACCGGTTTCTAACAGATTGTGGGAGAAAGCATCCAAACGCAAGATCCTCTTACATTCGAACACAGAAAACCAGAGAATACAACGATGCAACGATAAATCCTTTACCATAACACAATTGCAACAATTCATGCGAATCAGTCAGTCATGAACTCCCTTGGTATAAGATGAAAATTTAGACGGAGTAGGAAAACTATTTTTCATAAAACAATAAATCTCATATACAGAGGCACAACCAGAGAACTAGAATGGTCATTAAAACTTTACAGTCGGGAGCTTCGCTCTACCATCGATCCTTTACAAAATGGCGAAAATGCCTACATATACTCAAAAAAAACCACAACAGCAAAAACAAGACGCTGCATTAAAAACATTGCGTCTGCATGTCTTCTGACAGCCTGCCCATGCAGACTCAGGATGATCGTGCGCCTATGACAGACGCCATCAGATTTCGGATTGTCCTTCTGCAGGTGAGTCGACGTGAATTAGTCCTTTGACGGACCTTCCTTTTATGGTGGAGTTGATGTTCAACCACCAACAACTACCGCAATAACTGCTTTTTGTGATCGGGGACGGCCTCGGTTAACTTACCCTTCTAGGACGTGGAGGTCTCCTAATGGTGCCACTTGGATCAGCCGAACGGTCTTTCTTTGGATGCTACTTTGCTGGAATGCTGTGAGGGACCCCTATGGATGATGTGGATGAGGGTGTGACAGGGGTTAAAGGCGTGAACACTGTGGAGGTGACAAAGAAGAAACGAGAGCTAGGACATCAGCTGAGGAATGCCACGTAGTTTGAATAGGACAGAGGAGGAAAGAGCACGGAGTGCGGGAGTACAGGAGGAGGTGACTGGGAGTGAGAGGGACACATGGCAGGAGACGAGAGGATGACGAGCTGAGGCGGTGTCATATGGATGGAGAGAGGGAAGTTGGACAGATGACAGGGGAAGAGGGAGGCGGTAGATGGAGAACAGGTGGCAACAGGGAGGATGATACCAAAGGTGACACGATAGGCAAGGGACCCCACAATAATAACACACCATTCCGGACCCCCCCTTTCTTTCGTTAAAGACAGGATGGCAAAGGGGGGATGGAAAGGCTTGAGCATCGTTGATATAGGTGCTCCGATCCTGACCTTTGAAGAGTTGCATGTTTGATTCCGGACCCCCCCCCCGATTAAAGGTAGAAAGGTAAGGGGGGTCCAGAATGAAGCCTCAACCACTGATTTAGGCACCCAGATCCTGACCCTTTAAGAGTTGTGCACTAGATTCCGGACCCCCCCCCCCTCCGCTTAAAGGTAGAATGGCAGGGGGCCTCCGAAATCTACTCCTGACCATAGATCTGAGCGTGCAGATCTTGGCCACCCAGATCCATGCCCCCTTTAAGTCCAATGCACTCGAGTTTCATTGATGGATGGACGACTGAGAAGACGTCAGCACTTTCACTATGAAAATCTTGAAAGGCCCCACCTGTGGCTGAGATCTTGCGCTGCATGTCCTTCAGATGAACGGTTGAGGTAGCATCTTCTATTAAAAGGGGGCTACCTCCATTCCCGGGCTTGCTTAATGTGACCTAGAACTAGGACCGTGGGCTCGGCTTTGATGGGAACTTATCGACATTTCGGGGTTCGGGGTTTCGAGATGTAAAATGACGAGGAGCTCTTACCCCTCGAATCCCCGAATGCCGACATGACATGATCGCGCACCACGTGTCCTTTTGGATGGACGGCCGAGATCCTTCATGAATGTATATAGACGCTACCTATCGCGCTAATCCCGGCGCAACTCCGCTAATCATGATTTCCCGTCGATCGTCGATCTGCTCCTATGGACGGATCTGGGCTGCTGACAACATAATTTCGCCGGCTCACTCGATTTTTAGACTGAAACGGGGCTTTACGTGCTACGCTTGGGCGTTCTTCATGCAACCTGCAGACTTGGATGCTCTCGAGCCCAGGACAATAATTGTCGCTAACATTAGGCTCCATGGGGGATAGAGTCATCCCTGTGATGCTCTAAGAACTCATTCCGCAGCTTCAGTGCCTTGCTGTTGGGCTATGGAGTCAAGCTCAAAACATCCCGCTGCTGAAAATACAGGCCGAAAAATAAAAGTAACAAAATAAAGCTACATGCTCAAAGGAGCTTATTTATATACAGTCCTAATGCTAATAAAATATTTTACATGGGCTAGGTGAAATAAAACTTCCACCATAGCCATTCAAGCAGCTTCCTGGATAGAAGCTCCTTCCTTCTGTCGAAGATCACCAACAGATAGTGTAACCATGACAGCAAAACAACTACACTATTCAACTTCTCCTCACAGGGTGAAGTTGATATGGAATAGGGCGGCTCCAAGGCATAAAGGACATGCCACTCCATGTATTCACCGACAGGGTCATAAAATGAGTGGCCAATTCCAGGAAATTGGCGACAGATAGCCTCTTCTACTACACAGTTGTTCACATGCGGCCGAATATCTCTGATAAGCACAGGCGGGTGAATAACTGAAGTGGGCTCGCTCATCTCAGATGGTGGTTGTTCACTTACTGGCTCTGGAATGAAATATGTTCTCAGCTGTTCCTCTGGTTCCTTTTCCTCTTCTTGGCTCTCCCCCGGGTCAGCTTTGTATTTATCATAAATAGGGACCATGGGGTGGTTCTGCTTGCTGATTCGCTCTTCAGTATCTTTATAGTGATGAAATGTAGGATAAGATTACTTCTCATCATCACTATAATATACATCAAAAAGGGGTTGTCCTTCATTGATATGACCCTCCTCCAGAATAGTGATCCCGTAAAAAAATTTCGTTTCAGGGACAGTGGGACCTGTTGCTTCTGGCTGCTCATACATAATCCTTTTCTCTTTAATCCTAGGTAAAAATATATCGTGAGAAACTCCCTGGGGGAAAAGATAAGAATCCTCTTCCACAACTAACCCCTCTTTTAAAAAGAGAGGGTCTTTGTCATCATGAGCAGAGCTGCTAGGAACATCTG
>JASDQU010736286.1:407802-421356 GCA_032191745.1 Picea mariana | reverse complement strand
GGATGTTCTTCTCTCATTTCATATCTTTTACTAAAATCATACAGTTACGGGAAAGGGCCTTTTGTTTGTAGTCCCATTTCGTTCTTCGTACGAAGATTTCTCTTATTTTCGACCAAATTGAATTAGCCATTAAAATCTCTCGTTTAATCATTTCCATACCCTTACTGTACTATATGACTGTACCCCCATTAATTCAACCCAATATTCAACTCGGGATATTAGATCAAACTAATATTACGTTAAGTCTTTTCAACACGACCCTTAGAATTGCTAATACCCGGGAAGAATTAGAACGTTCATGGGCGGCCATTGAACAAGATATCGCAATTCAGGAACAGTTGGAAGCTAGACGTAGGGAACATAGAAATCTTCCTTAGTTTCCAATACCGGATGAAACTTATTACTGTATACATCTTTTTACCTTTTTCGGATGCCTTGACACTGTATTTTAAGCCTTAGTACAGACTCAGGAACAACACCCTCGAGGATTCAACAATATTGAAAAGTGTGTTGTAACAAAGATAAACAACAAGCATACAAAAGTAATGTTCTAGAAATCATACAAAATCGATAACTTTCGCATGCTATAGAGTGTTTTCTAGAGTTTTTTTGTTATTACATACCAATTGTCCTGGTGTGCAACTTAACAAAAACACCTAATATTCTAGTTACTTTAAAAAACATAATAATTATTTAATAACATAAGACATCCATTTCATCCTTCACTTGGTGCATGATTTTTTCTTCCTTAAGATTTACATGGGTTGAATCATGTTCCCACTCTTAAAATTCATAAATCCTTTTCCCAAATCCTTTAGATTTTTCACAATAAATGAAAACCAAGAGAGAAGGAAGCCAAGACAATAGACTAGAAATAAGCACAAATAAAGGATGTACAAGGTCCCAAAGACTAAGACCCTCTTACATCCCAGATAATATTGCATCCAACTGAAATAGATTCCATAGGCGGAAACCCAAAGAAATAACCAAATACCAATGCACACAGATATCAATCCATTCAGAGCTTTAGAGACTAAATCCTTTAAGTGAGGTTTAACCATCCATGGCCAGGAGAAAATCTTACCAGGTGAGAGTCGGGCTACTTCTTAAACCTCCTGCAAATCTTTGTTCTTCTCATTATTCCACCTTGTAAACAAATTGTCACAATGAGGAATACACAAGATATGACATAACTTATTTCTAGCATGTGAGGGAGGTGGGAAGTCGCCCTTTCATAGACCATCATTGCACTTGATATTTGAGCTTTGAATTGGTAATTCATGTGTTAATAAACGATGAAGGGACATGGCATTCATTTGAACCATAGTATTCTTAGGGGGCTGCGCAAAGGTGTTGCCCCAATTTTTATTCAAAGCCCTTTGTGGGATTCAGGTGGATTCATTAAAATGAATAAATAATTATAAAAAAATATATCCCAATTAATTTAATGCATATAACATAATCATATTATATTAAATAAATAATAATTATATGCTATGTAAATATTTTTTGGAGTTAAAAAAATAATTTATTTCCTTTCACTATCTTTTTATGGAAATTTTTATATAATTACATTAAATGATACCAAATATAAATATAGTCGTAGGCTAAAGATTCTACGAAATTAAGATTTTTTCCGGGGATATTTGCCCAAAATCCAGTGAGAAATTGTTGGACTTGTAGATTTAAGGTGATTATTTCTGTAAAATTCGAGTGCCTTAGGAGTTTTTCACCATGTTGAATCCATTTCTGGATTCAGAAATGGATTTTGAATAACAAAAAATAGTGATTCATGTAAATTTATATCGTCGGATTCTGACGAAAAAAAATCATTTCATAGAACAACTAGCCAATGCCTATAAATATATATTGGATTAAATTAAAGTATCAAGTGTCTTTTACCTTTACTAATAAAAATATGGATAAAAACCTTATAAAAATTATAAAATATGACTCTTTCAATTTAATTTCATTTCATTATGTACTATATAGAGAAAAGAGATTTGACAAAGGTAGGAATTCGAGTCCTTTAAGAGAATCCTATTTTATTTTCTTTGGAATCATATACTTAAATTCTAATATAATGTTAGATGAATATTTATAAATCTTAATGATGGACAAAAAGTAATAGTATATATTGTTATGGTAATAATAATATATCAAGGGCGATGATAATAACATGCAAGGTTTTATCTATATATAATTGATTAAATAGGAATCCAATCAAAGGATTAAAGCTGAGTATTTTGTAAGGTATGACACATATTCTAGGAAGAGAAAACTCAACCTAATACTTAATTCTAACCATGTGAAGACATGCAATTTGAATGATGAAATTAATAAATAATAAAATAATCATATAATTATATAATTGTAATAGTAATAAAAAGCAACATTTTGGATAGGTTAGATAAATATAATGATATGAAATAATGATGAATGCATAAATATAAAAGTAAACCATTTATATATATATATATATATAGACAAAATATACATATTACATAAATATGAATGACTATAAATAAATGAAGTGGTAGTGACAAGATGTATAAATAAACATTCATTATAAAATAAAATAATAATAATAATAAATGAAAATGATAAAGGAAATGATGTTAGAAGATAGAAATATAATGAAGAATATTTTAGAAAATATAGAATATTGTAATATTACATGGAGGTGAAAATGTGATATATATATATTGAGAGAGTTTTGAACACATAAATAAGTTATGGACTATATACTATTGATAAAAGGTTAATAATAAAATAAATAAATACTAAAACAAAGTGAATAAGTAAATAAAAACAAAGTAATAATATAAATATTGATAAGCTACAAGATATGCATTAATGTGAATGGGAATAAGATATAATAAACAAGTGTTGCAAGGCAGCTTAGTCCTTGCAGAGATGGGGTTGGCTTGTACTGGGAAAAATAGACAAGGGCAAAACCTGTTGTAAGATAAATGGGCAAAACCTGTTGTAAGATAAATGGTTTCTTTTATAATGCCTTTTACCCAGTTATTATTACTATGTTGTGTAAAATGTTATGCACTTGATAACCCTTAATTGACAGAAACAAAATCTGCTTGGAATGTCTTGAACTCATTCAGAATATCCTCCACCCTTTTGTGCAACACGAGCCCATCTGTTATAAGCTGCTTGGACAAGTAAGGAAAACAAACATTCATGATTGCATAATATGGATCTGCCTCTGATCCAATACCCTTTTGCATTGGAAATGCCTTAATAATGAGTGCAAAGTAAAGAGAAATCACAAAAGCATAATCTTCAGAAAGATTTTTCCCTGATCATTTACTTTTTGTGCCCTTCCTGCCTATGTTGATTGCCTGAGGATACAAGTATTTTTATAAGGTCTCCAAGCTCAAAAATCTTGCAATTGAAAAAAAAAAATTGATTTCCCATTCACGCAATCACACCTCACTGATAAGAATTTTCAGAAACCATACCCATTGCGAAAATTTTTGTTGATTTCCCATTCACGCAATCACATCTTACTGATAAGACTTTTGATCACATATTTTGGTCTTTAATCCAGCCTCACCCGAAGAAATTATAGTTCACATACTACAAAATCTCACCTGAGGGGCTTTTGGCACTCATCCTAATGCAAGGTCATTTATCTATCTCCATACCCTCTTTACAATATGGCATAGCATATTCAATTTCTCAAGGTTTCTTAAAATATGTTTTTCTAGAAGACAAACTCCATCGATAACCACTCAGCCTTTGTGCTGAAAACAACTCCATGAAAACGTGGGAAGAGCAAAAGAAACTTTGAAATTTGCAATGACAAAAGATTTCCATATGGTGCCTTGACAGTTCAAAATTTAATCCTTATCAAAATTGGATAAATACCTATGGTTTCTCCTTCCTTATGCTCTAGTCATCAGCATTGGCAATTTGTTAGAGACAATTCTACCTTCTACATACAAACTCATAATTTTGATATTCATGTGGTCAAGTCCAGGAAACACAAATTCTCAAGTTTATTAGTTTTATATTGATACAGGTGATGACAAATGGGAGGTACAAGAGCATACAACATAGAGAAGTGACAAACAAAGACAAATCCAGAGTATCCAATGCCGTCTTTTACAGTCCAGGATTCGATGCAGAGATTGGTCTTGCACCAGAGCTGATTGATGAAATTCATCCTTCTTGTTCAGAAAATTTATACACGAATATCACATTAAATATTACATGTCTCACACGCTGGAGGGAAAGAAATCTGCAAGTGCCAAACTCATACACTTTGTCGGCATTAAAATCTTAGAAAACACCAGCTGAGGTCAATACTTTATGGTTATCCCTGGACTTACAATTATCCCGAGACCTATCTTGTTAACTGGAACCTATATCGCTATCCTACTCTGTTTCTCTTCGGAAAACCTATATCGCTATCCTACTCTGTTTCTGAGATCAAATTCAAGTGCACTAGTACCCAAATAACAAACAATAAAAATAAAAAGGACAATGAGATCAAATTCAAGTGCACTAGTACCCAAATAACAAACAATAATTATATTCATTTCATCTAAGCACCATGATGACAATAAGGCCGGAAGAAACATGATATCTAA
The DNA here is from genome assembly GCA_032191745.1 of Picea mariana. NCBI lineage: Eukaryota > Viridiplantae > Streptophyta > Pinopsida > Pinales > Pinaceae > Picea > Picea mariana. Next base: position 416,746 of record JASDQU010736286.1, on the reverse strand, counting down.
CAATTCAAAAACCCCTCTTTTGAGCAAAAGAATCCACCTGATGTTCATATTTCTTGTATAGAACTGGAACAATATGTGTGAGAACAAGCACTAAGCAGAATAAATGATAAGAGAATCAACTTAGGCAAGTTACAAGTTAAAATTTTTGTTATATATATGTTTCAAAGCATTTAAATAACAACAGTAACATAAGTAGCCTGAGCAATATAGGCAATAGCCAGGAAATCAAACCAGCTTCCAATAACAGAGAGAAACCAAAGACCTGCAACTACCTGTGGAGTTCAAGGATTAAAATCATAGTTTTCTTAAACCCTTTGTTTCTAATCAATTTTGAATTATTGGCCCATCTGGTGCAATCTCATGTAAAACAACAAAAGCTCTGTTGACTTCAACTCCAAGTTGAGAAGCAACATTGTGAATTACAACCTCTAAAATTGCAATTTCTAGAATAAGTGGTGCAGTTGTGCACAATATAAACTATCCTATTTCAATCCAATTAAAGCAATAAAGTATCCTATTAAAACCAATTTAAAGCTATGGCATGATTTACAGTAAGTTTTTGTAGTAAGTTTTCCACTAGAGAATCTACACCAAAAGATCCACCTAAATATGTACTCAAGAGGCATGTTAACAATATTTGAGATACAAGCGCTTTCACTACTTACAAAATGTATTCTTTGCATCCAATAATATTTAGTTATTGCTAAGACAACTTATAAGAAATGAGAGGATTGTTATATTTTCAAGATCTCAAATATTGATGTCTAGTCATACATAAGGATTTCAAACCATTAATGTCCAATTATACATAATAGTTTTAAACCATTGATGTCCAGTAGTACATAAGAATTTTAAACCACTTTCAGGCCTAATGAAATGTAAAATATTATTCTTGGAAGACAATAAACAAAAAAACTCTGTTTATCTTTCCTAATGACAATATTTATTATCTACATAATATATTTGTCTAGATATTAGAATATGTAAAACATAGGATGATGGATGGGATATGAGCTATTGAGTTGGTGGAATAAATGAGGCATCATACTTTTCTTACTATTATTCTGTCATTAAAATTCCACCAACTCATTGTCCAAATAAATCAACATAGGAGGATGAACATACACATTGTGCATGGAATAATTCGGAAACAGGTCAAGGAAATATCTATTTCATTATTGGTGATAGCTTGTGAGCCAAATTGGAACTTGTGATGTGGAGGAAAATATGAATACCATCTTGTAATAATCTTGTAGTTTGACATAGTTTTTGCACATAAGTTGCAAAACTATATGCATATTTTGATTGGGTAGAATAGATAGAAACAAATCATATTATTTGGACTCTTCTCAATGCATGAGATGACAACCTGTAAATTCAATGGAAAGTTACAATCATTCTATAAAGACAAGCTGGAAGAGAAGGACGAGCTAGAAGAATACAAAAGAACTTTTTTCACGAACTTTTTTTTTTTGGTTCAACCGATATGCAGTATGACACTGTCCTCATTCAATGTAAATTTGCTATGCACGCAAAAGTCGCGTAACATGTAGACAATATTTTCCTTTTTCTGTAGGTACATTTCATATGGAAATTCCATCAAGCCAAGGAGCACATCTTGTAATACAGGTTGTCTAATTATACAATGTACAATTGTGTTGTTCAGGGTTCGAATAATAGCATTGAGATGATGTTTGCATATGTAACTGCATTTCTAACTGCAACGCAGAAAATCAATTGTGCCATCATTTATGAATGCAAAGGCAGAAGCAGGAGAATTACATCTGGCACATACAGGCTCAAAGGGGGTCGAGTATGCATTTTCTACTGCCAATACACCCTCAACCTGCATACATGAGAAAAGTAGTTAATATATCAAAGAATATAATATATATGTGAACAAAAAAAAATGTGCATGAAAATGTTTAATGCAAATTTTATTTGGAAATTGTGGATGGAAATGTATATGCATACATACAATAGTGGTGGAGGTAGTTCGTTTCTTGAGATATTTTACTATGTCTGTTCACAATTCTGTTACAAATGTTGGCTAGGTTGTGTGAAAGATTCTGTTATATTTTTGAAGAGCATTATTGGAAATTGCCCTTTCTGCAACTGTTGTTCCATTGAGGAAAAAAAATGTGCATATGTGTCGAATAGTTATAACTGCAACATGTAACAGTTTAATAGTTGTGTAAGATGACTAAGACATTTCAGCATGTGAAATCAAAGGACAAAACTGGGTACAGTGAACGGTATCGTTGCCTTGTCGTTGTTTGAATTTCCATATTTTATATGGAGAATGTGTTGCAAGCCAACTTTTCTTGCTACTGTGACAGCTGCACCAATGGTTGTGATAGGGTAAATTTCTTTGCTCTCTGCAAATCGGTTGATCGTCATGTCTGGAATGAAATGATATTATGAGAAAACCGCGGACACCTTTTTGACAATACTTGTTTCATTAAGTGATATGATCTGATCACAATCACCATGGTCATATACTGTTTTTGGTAATATATTAAAATTTGTAATGGATATCCCATTACCGAGCAATATATTTTTTGCATGTTTTTGGACAAATTGTGTAGGGATAGTCAATGTGACTGTCATCATGGCTTCATTGTCTATCATGTCAGCACGCACAATGCATCTAGTTTTGTTTGCCTTGTCTAAGTAGGTGTTGTAAACAACCATTATGTCTCAGACAAACACTTGTCCAGTTCGATGGTTGTTCAAGTCTTCTATCAATAGTATATTGGGTGGTGTAACTCTGGCCCTGGTGATAGTTTTTGAACTAAAAAAGTAATGTGAAGGGCACTTTGTATCACTATTTATTTTTTTGTTTTTTTTGCATGGATGTACAAGTAGATGCAGAATTTGGATGAAATGTGTTGGGTAGAGATTTGTAACCATACCTCTTAATCTGGGGAGTGTGCACTGTGACAGGTGCCTCACTTGTATTCGTTGATACTTCTTGCGAACTGAAAAGAAAGTGTTGTAGATGACATCAACATATTTATTATTGCATAGATGAATAAATGACTGAGGATATTTGTTTTGTAAACATAGTAGGAGCATGAAAGATGAATATTTACCTTTGGTCTTGTCGTTCTGTTGATGTCTGTGACAATTGACTACTCATGCTTGTGTCGCTTGTCCAACATTTTCTGATGAACACGAGAACATATATGGAATGTAAAGTGACAACTAAGTAAGCATGTGCATTGTATGTTGTTCATAATCGTTATGGATGTACGTTAAGCATATGCATTGTTCTTTCTTTAGTATCACTATTGGTGTTCCTTTTGGTAGACTGTAATTGAGCTTCCTCTGCTGTGGCACATAAGACTTCATCCTCTTCTACAATTAGTCTATTTCTTTCAATGTAGCAATGCAAAAAATACAATGGACATAAAGATAAGTTGGTATGTAGGAAGATATGTAGTAGCTACATATAATAAATGAGGTACAACGCAGTAGAATACAAAATAAATACAATAAATGAGACACAAAGCAATGGAGTAGAAAATAAGGGTAGAAACATGCACTTTTGTAGGTCGTCTTCTAGATTGTTGGTTAATACTTCTTCCTCTTGTCTAATTATTATATTTCTTTCAATGTAGAGGTGCAAAAAATACAATTGACATGAAGGTAAGTTTGTATGTAAGAAGATATGTAGACACATATTAAATGAGATACAAAGGAATGGAATATAAAATAAGGATAGAAGCATGCACCTTTGTATGTTTTCTTGTACATTTATGGTTAAGGCTTCTTCCTCCTATCTAGTTAATCTGTTTGTTTCAATGTGGGAATGCACAAAATACAATGGAAATGAAGGTTAGTTGGTATGTAGTGAAAACAAGGAATATGTACATACAACAAATGAGATTCACAGGAATAGAGTAAAAGATAGAGTTAGAAGCATGTACCTTTTTTTTTATCTTGATCCATGTTTGTGGTTATGTTGAGTTTATTTTATCCAAAATCTATTATAGACTAGAAAACATTAAGAAATTGGATGGCAGCATTTGAATGATTTTGTTATGTGCAACAAAGTATCCATATATGCTTTGAGACATCAAAACATGGATTTGTAATATGGATTGTTTGGTTTTGTGCAACAAAGTATCCATATATGCTTTGATACATGGAAATGTGATTTTGTAATTTGGTTGATGTATATTTCATAATTCAAGTACAAGACAATTTGTTTCGTGGTCAGACCAATATGTGTCTAAGATAAAGACTTTGTATTTTGCAATGGGCATATTTGACCATAAATGGTTAATAAGCGGGTTTTGTACATGGTTTATCTTATCCAAAAGAAAGYGGAGATTGTAATTGCACATGTAGTTTTCYAATTTTTTTGTTATGGCATTATTTTGTAGCATGTCAACATTTAAGTCTCCTAGAATRATAATGGTTTCGTTCTGATGTAAATGGTGTAATTATTTTGAAAGARCARTCATTATGTTGGTAAATGTTGCATGTAGAGCGACATAGAGATTCAATATTGYAATTTGTGATTCATGAAAAATTACTCTTACTAGTAGCATCTCTACATTTGGTTCTTCRAAATGCATATGCTCCAAAATTGATATATGTTTTTTCACTAATATCATCACTCCATGTGTAATGTAACTTGATATGCAATTGAAATTTGGAAATTACTTGTTTTGCATGCATAATGTCATGTATGTTTCTTGTAAGCATAGAATATCAGATTGCATTGTGTCATAGTCATAGAGTATATCATTCATATGTGCATTTAGGTTGTGTGTGTTAAGTGAGAGAATCAATACAGATGAGTTTGTTTGTATGGATCGGTAATCATAGTCTAGATTCCATTTTGCAGTAGTTCGAAGGCGTTGCATCTCAATATCAACTTTTTGTTTGACCTTGAAGTTATCTTTTGTAAGAGCGCTTAGCAAATAAAAGGACTCTATGTTTCTAACACGGGACAAAGCTATGTATACAAGTCCATGTATTCGTATTCCAGCAGGTTTGAAGGAAACACTATCAAGTGTTAGGCCTTGTGATCTGTGAATTGTACGTGCACATGCAAGTTGAATTGGAAATTGCTTTCGAATCTTTACATGACCTGTCTTTGTTGATGTTGATATTGGTTTTGATATTCGCAATATAGGTGTCCAATCATGTAAAGTGTTTGAATTATATAGATATGCTAACTTGTTGGCTTGACAGTGCCCAATATGTGGGTCATGGAACTTAACCCATAAGACATCAAGTTCATATTTGTTGGTATATGCTTTGAATATCCCATCTGCACCATTGACGAGGCCATATTGTGATTCAAAGTTGCAGTGATATATTTCAACTAGCATGACTAATTTCAGAACAAGTTGCAAAGGAAAAGTAGTTGTATGTTGATGGCATGGTACATTGTTAATGTTGTCTTCTTCTAGGTCAACTGCATTGACGGTGATTTGATCACCAGGCATCAGTGATAACATGTACTTTTTATGCATTGTGACATCCTTGTTTTTGTAGAATAGGTAAGGGAAGGTTGGGTCTGTTGATGTCGGTCGCATGCAACTTGAATTGATATATGCTAAGTCATCACATGTTGGGTTGTTTGTTCACATTCTATTTAGAATTGAAATAAAGTACTCATCTTTCTGGCGCATTGTAGTATGCAGTTCGAAGCATTTTATGTTGTCTTTCCAAAAGTCATGTGTCATTGTTTGCATGTTGATCATAGGATGTTCAAATATCAGAGAATCTTATATGGGTTGTGCTTGGTAAAAATCCCCACAGAATACCATATCAATGTAGCCAAAGTATTTGGTTTGGACATGTTTTATGTTTCTTAAATGATTGTCAATGGAATATAAGAAGCGAATTCCAATCAAGGAGGCTTCATCTATGAAGACAAGTTGTAGTTCGCTATAAATCTTTGACAAGGTATCTAGCGTTTCTTTGCCAAGTGGAAGAAATTGTGACTTGTTAAAAGGCATCAACAAGGCATAGTGGATTGTTGTTCCACTTGCATTATATGCAACTTTTCCTATATATGCAAGTATCAGTCCCTTTGGTTTCATAGGGTCACTCATAGTGTTTGAATTGTAGATCCATATAAGCATTTGGAATAGTGATTTTGATGTGAATGTATTTCATGTTCTTACGCCATCTGTAAGGAACAAGTGCATAGGAGTGTGTATGCCTATGCGTTTCTTCATTGCAATATCCTTTAGAATTGCTTGTTTTTCTCGATTCAACAACTGTCTAATTCTATAGTATTCATCATTTTTGACATAGAAAGGATGGTCTGTTACTTTAAACCCAAGATTGATACGTTTTTCAGAGGCAGGTTCTCGAAGGAAAGGCAAATTTGCTTGCAAATAATAGGCTTCACGGTGAGTTGTAGTTGTTTTATTCTTTGTTGATATGTCATCAATATTGGTAGGGGTTTCTAGTTCGACAAGTGCACTTTCTAAATCACCCCAGGTTGGGTTGATGTTGTACGTAAATCTAGCCTCATTGGCTTGTATTGTAGACTCATATAGAGTATATGCAGCTTCCCATGTAGGCAAGTTATGTTTTAGTGTGTCTTCATTATGATCGAATGGAACGTACAACAATAGTTTCTCTCTACAAAAGTTTTCATAGTCGATGTGTTTGTTGTATTTGAAAAAGCATATTACATTTGTTTTTTTTCTTTTTGATATCTGTGTACCATTTTTTTTGTAATGTGATACAAATTTTGCAAGGCAGATATGCTTAATGGTAGATGGGCGCTGGAGGTAGTAATCAATAATAGAGTGACATATCACATCCTATGAATTATCAGGCTCTTACTTTAGAAGGACTAGTGGATTAAGCATGAAAGTGCATGTGTCAGGCGGAGATGTGTTTATGAAGACACATTTTCTCGAACTGCAGTTCAAAGGTAGGGACAGTGTGATGTGGACTGCTTGTTGAGCAGACATTTGTTGGAGATTAAGTAATGTATTTCCAAGCATACGTATCATTTGAATAACATCAATTCGACCTTTTTCACGTTCTTTGAGTATTCTCCTAAATGCATTTGTCATAGATTTGTCAACCTTCGTCATGTACGAGGTACAATATGATGCTGCAACATATGCATTGAGGACATATTGCACATCTGTATTTGAATTCCACATAATTGGCATCTCCTTGGAGAAGCTGTTGTTCCAAATGTGCAAAGGTTTTCGTTTTAGGAAAATTGTTGGTTGCTTAAGTGTAGATTGTATGATTTGGATGTACTCGTGTTCGGTTAGCTTTAGTTGCACTAAAAAGTCTTTGAAGGTCATTAAGTCATCAAAGCCTCCTTGTTCTAGAAACGTGAACAAATATTTTGATTTGGCAATCAGAATATTGTCCTCCAAAGTAACCGGTTCGATAATTCTTGTCATTCTCATTGGCGGCATAGGGAATTTGTATCTGCAATGTGTTTTTTTTTGTTTTTTACAGCTTCTTGTATGGTAATGCCTATGAACTTTGGCAAGTTCTGGAACCAAATGATCTGTGTTTCATGTTACATACTTGTCTAGAAATTGATCGATCTATAAGTTGTTGCCATTTCCATATATCGGTGCATCTTTTACCCATACTAATGCATGTTCGTGTTCACTACCTCTATTTTGGAACTCAATTACAAAATAGTAGTCTAATATTCTTCCGAATAATGTTTCGTCATGACATATCAATTTCCTCATATCATTCACTCTATGTCTGTAGTAACGAGTAGATGTCACTAGGTCTTTTCTTATGAGGTAGTCAATGTTATAATTTTCCAATGTTTCAGTTTGTTTTTTCCTTTTCCCGTTTCTATATAATGTAGACAACGTAGTCAACAATGGATTCTAATGATTCTCTGCACTTGTAAAAGTGATGAAAAATGTTGGAGGCCCCAATTGTTGGATCATTGCAAATATATTTTTTTTGTTTTGTTGCAGATAGTCAGGGGAGATGCGAATGTTTTTGAAATTTATGTATCCAATATTAAATTTCAGGATTTTCTCCAGATTTTCTTTGCACTTGACATCTTTGGCCAATAGATTTCTTCCTCGTAACTGACCTTTTATTATTCACACCCATATGCAAGAGATCACTTTCTCAATTATTATGTGCATTGTTTTGAAAAACAAATTTGTTGTGTGACAGGAGAAGTCACCACTTGAATGTAGCAATTCCCATCGTACTATATTTTGGTAGCTGAATCATTCTGTGACGTCATTGTCACGAGGGTCTCCATAGAACAATGTTGGGAAGTTCATTTCCTCTTCGAATTTGTCCTTGAAAATCCCAAGTGGACGTTGTCCTTCAGCAGGTGCGATTTCAACGATCTTGTCTTGCTATTCATGAATGTGTTGTGACTCAATAAATCCATGTATCAATGTTTCAGTAGGTCATTCATTCTTTGATTCATCATCTGTATCAATTTCACTAGTAGTGGAAAAAGTCTATGTAGAGTTTTCATTGCCTTGTTCAAGAACATGGTTCTAGCTCTCATTTATAAAGATGTTGTGTGCCTTGTATAGTGTTCTGGAACATAATTCTTTCAATGCTTTCATGACAATTTGCACACGCACTCTACCTGTTTGGTATGCATTTTTGTACTGCAAACGTCTTTTGAGCGCTACAACAATTGTCATTGTTTCGTTCATGAATTGTTGTAAGTTTTAAACCTATGAAGTAAAGCAATGCATATAGATTCTTAAGCAAAACAAAATTTAATCAATGGCTCATACACAGAGTACACAGAGATTTTATACCGGAAACCCTCAACTGGGAAAACCTTTCTTATATTCATTATTTCAAATTTCACCATTCACTATACAATATATACAATGTTTTTAGGTATTCCGTAGATACCAAAACCCTAATCCCTAAAACCGAGATTATTTTTAGTAAACCACTAAAAATAGCAAAATCTGCTAAAAATAGCAAAAAT
>JASDQU010736286.1:392929-407361 GCA_032191745.1 Picea mariana | reverse complement strand
TAAGAACCATCACCCCTTTCTCCAACTCTGCCTGTCGAACTGACTTCTTCTCGAAAGCTGCCTGTAGATGGCCTGGGCAACATCTACAAAGCAACCCTCCAATGAAACCCCATCAGGTCCCCAATTCACGAATCTTCCCACTCCATTCCTCACCTCAAGAGGCTTCCCTCCATCCACTTCGCTAGAGATGTCCTGCCCTACATCCGTCATCTGTTTCCTACAAAAAGCATGAATAGTAACCCCACGCTCGCCCGACACAAATAACAGCTTCTTAAAAAGCTCAGCTTCTTGAGCATCTCCGCATTCATCCCCAAAACATCCCCAGGCCAAAGACCTCGCGTCAGAAATAGCAGGAAAACAAAAAGAACCCTCACCATCCCCGGACAGAGATTCATACAATGGAGTTTTGTATAACGGACTGGAATTCCTTAAAGGTGTCGAGAAAGGAGTATAAAATGGCGTGTATGGCAGACTATCTGAGCCATTATAAGCAGACTTGGACGCAGAACGAGAGATTGAAGGAATCTTTTGTCTGGAGGTTAAAGGTGTGAAGAATTTTTGCTCAATTGAATTATGTATATTGTCATTAGGAGAAGCAGGCTGCGATGGAGAAAAAAACATATCAGAGAATACCTGTTCTGAAGAATCAGCCCCAAGCGGAAGGAGCAAAGCCTCATGCTGGTGAGAAATTAAAAGAAAAATGTCCCTCGCGGGGGAAATTGAAGCCTCTTTAAACTCTGAGAGCTCCAGAGGCGCCTGGCCCCAATTGCTAATCTGTAGAATGGGAAGATGGTCTCCGTCCTCGGCACACGAAATACGATCCATTATGCCTCAACCGATCTACGCATCACAACTCTGGATTTACAAAAATCGGTCGAATTCAAACCAAATGCTCCCGCAGCTCCCTGGCGCTTCTGGAAAAAGGCTCCCGCAGTTCCCTGGTGCTTCTGGAAATCCCTGGGGCAGCTCCAATTTCTTAATTGCCCAGCTGATTTGAGGCTCGAGGATGGGTTGATGTAGTTCCATACTACTTCTGCCATTGCCTATTGTTATGACCACAGTCAATTGGCCCTTCCCTCTCTGCTCTGCTGTGTGAAATTGTTAGATCTATTAATTGTGTTTACATTGAAAGACATGAAACCTGCCATAACACATCAAACATATCAACCAATCAAATTTCAAAAAAATATATTATTTTATTATTAAAAAATATATATATTTTGATTTCCTATGTTACACATTTAATATAAAACAAAAATCTAAAGTCAACTATAAACTAATAGAGAGTCAATGAGCAACTCATCGCTATAGTCCCAAGCCTTTGGCAGGGACTAATAAAATAATAATAATAATAATAAAGGAAAATGATAAAGGAAATGATGTTAGAAGGTAGAAACATAATGAAGAATATTTTAGAAAATATAGAATATTGTAATATTACATGGAGGTGAAAATGTGATATATAGAGAGAGAGTTTTGAACACATAAATAAGTTATGGACTATATACTATTGATAAAAGGTTAATAATAAAATAAATAAATACTAAAACAAAGTGAATAAGTAAATAAAAATAAAGTAATAATATAAATATTGATAAGTTACAAGATATGCATTAATGTGAATGAGAATAAAATATAATAAACAAGTGTTGCAAGGCAGCATAGTCCTTGCCGAACTGGGATTGGCTTGTACTGGGAAAAATAGACAAGGGCAAAACCCGTTGTAAAATAAATAGGCAAAACCTGTTATAAGATAAATGGTTTCTTTTATAATGTCTTTTACCCAATTATTATTACAATATTGTGTAAAATGTTATGCACTTGATAACCCTTAATTGACAGAAACAAAATCTACTTGTAGAAAACATTAGCAGTCCGTGCTTAACCAATAGTCAACTTTTTGGAATGTCTTGAACTCATTCAGAATATCCTCCACCCTTTTGTGCAACACAAGCCCATCTGTTATAAGCTGCTTGGACAAGTAAGGATAACAAGCATTCATGATTGCATAATATGGATCTGCCTCTGATCCAATACCCTTTTGCATTGGAAATGCCTTAATAATGAGTGCAAAGTAAGGAGGAATCACAAAAGCATAATTTTAAATATTTTCCCCTGATCATTTACTTTTTGTGCCCTTCCTGCCTATGTTGATTGGCTGAGGATACAAGTATTTTTATAAGGTCTACAAGCTCAAAAATCTTGCAATTGAAATTTTATTGATTTCCCATTCACGCAATCACACCTTACTGATAAGAATTTTCAGAAACCATACCCATTGCGAAATTTTTTGTTGATTTCCCATTAACGCAAGACACCTAACTGATAAGACTTTTGATCACATATTTTGGTCTTTAATCCAGCCTCACCCGAAGAAATTATAGTTCACATACTACAAAATCTCACCTGAGGGGCTTTTGGCACTCATCCTAACGCAAGGTCATTTATCTATCTCCATACCCTCTTTACAATATGGCATAGCATATTCAATTTCTCAAGGTTTCTTAAAATATTTTTTCTAGAAGACAAACTCCATCGATAACCACTCAGCTTTTGTGCTGAAAACAACTCCATGAAAACGTGGGAAGAGCAAAAGAAACTTTGAAATTTGCAATGACAAAAGATTTCTATATGGTGCCTTGACAGTTCAAAATTTAATCCTTATCAAAATTGGATAAAAACCTATGGTTTCTCCTTCCTTGTGCTCTAGTTATCAGCATTGGCAATTTGTTAGAGACAATTCTACCTTCTACATACAAACTCATAATTTTGACATTCATGTGGTCAAGTCCAGGAAACACAAATTCTCAAGTTTATTAGTTTTATATTGATACAGGTGATGACAAATGGGAGGTACAAGAGCATACAACATAGAGCAGTGACAAACAAAGACAAATCCAGACTATCCAATGTCGTCTTTTCCAGTCCAGGATTCGATGCAGAGATTGGTCCTGCACCAGAGCTGATTGATGAAATTCATCCTTGCTTGTTCAGAAAATTTATACACGAATATCACATTAAATATTACATGTCTCACAAGCTGGAGGGAAAGAAATCTGCAAGTGCCAAACTCATACACTTTGTCGGCATTAAAATCTTAGAAAACACCAGCTGAGGTCAATACTTTATGGTTATCCCTGGACTTACAATTATCCCGAGACCTATCTTGTTAACTGGAACCTATATCGCTATCCTACTCTGTTTCTCTTAGGAAAACCCAGTAACCAGGGAGGGCTTGGTATCATGACATGCATGTATCTTGAGGGTTCTTAAAGTGTAAATTCTTAGTAGATAGATATGCCATTTTGAAAATGCATCATTAATCTCCTTAGAGAACCCACTGGAAACAACCAACGCCTACCCTACCCTCTATTGCCACTGGCAATGGACGGGTGCTACAGACCTCAACAAGTGTACGAACGAATTCCAAGGCCTCATGTTGGATGTGTCAAAATGATTTCCGAGTACTCAAGCGGCAAAACGTACTTTTCTGTCAGGAACTGCATCAGCATGAAGCTGACGGATCCATCTAGTCAAGGGAGGTAGAAAAATTGATTTCTGGTTTGTGAGGTTCTTGTTGTTTATAAAGACTGCTTCACTGATAATGAAATTATAGCAATTGCAATCATTTTGAGCTCGGCGTAGCTGGCAATAGACATTTTTATTGTTGTATTTGACTATTTGCAGTTATCAATAACAGTACAATGCTATATTTCACCATTTGCAGTCCTCAATGCTATATTTAACTCTAACATTTTTTCATATGTAATCAGCTAAGAGTTAAAAATAGAAGACATTATTCATTTGCCAAAAACATAAATGCCCTCTTGAAAAGAATCGGATGCCTTTCATATTGTGAATTCAAAATCCTTGCAAGGGCATGATATATTTCATACTTAATTCATAAACATCACATATTTTCATAGCTTTTAAGATCTAAGATGCTTGTGCCTATTATGATTACATAAGAACTAATAAATACAAAATAAAAAGGACAATGAGATCAAATTCAGGTGCACTAGTACCCAAATAACAAACCATAATTATATTCATTTCATCTAAGCACCATGACGATAATAAGGTTGGAAGAAACATAATATCTAACAATTTAGAAACCCCTCTTGTGAGCAAAAGAATCCACCTTATGTTCATATTTCTTGTACTGAACTGGAGCAATATGTGTGAGAACATGCATTAAGCAGAACAAATGATAAGAGAATTAACTTAAGCAAGTTACAAGTTAATATTTTTGTTATATGTATGTTTCAAAGCATTTAAATAACAACAATAACATAAGTAGCCTAAGCAATATAGGCAATAACCAGTAAATCAAACCAGCTTGAGAAACCAAAGACCTACAACTGCCTGTGGAGTTCAAGGATTAAAATCATAGTTTTCTTAAAGCCTTTATTTCTGATCAATTTTGAATTATTGGCCCATCTAGTGCAACCTCATGTAAAACAACAAAAGCTCTGTTGACTTCAACTCCAAGTTGAGAAACAACATTGTGAATTGCAACCTCTAAAATTGCAATTTCTGGAATAAGTGGTGCAGTTGTGCACAATATAAAGTATCCTATTACAATCCAATTAAAGCAATAAGGTATCCTATTAAAACCAATTTAAAGCTATGGCAATAAGTTGTTGTAGTAAGTTTTCCACTAGAGAATCTACACCAAAAGATCCACCTAAATATCTACTCAAGAGGCATGTTAACAATATTTGAGATACAAGGGCTTTCACTACTTACAAAATGTATTCTTTGCATCCAATAATATTTAGTTATTGCTAAGACAACTTGATAAGAAATGAGAGGATTGTTATATTTTCAAGATCTCAAATATTCATGTCTAGTCATACATAAGGATTTTAAACCATTAATGTCCAGTTATACATAATACTTTTAAACCATTGATGTCTAGTAGTACATAGGAATTTTAAACCACTTTCAGGCCTAATGAAATGTAAAATATTATTCCTGGAAGACAATAAACAAAAAAACTCTGTTTATCTTTCCTAATGACAATATTTATTATCTACATAATATATTTGTCTAGATATTAGAATATGTAAAACATAGGATGATGGATGGGATATGAGCTATTGTGTTGGTGGAATAAATGAGGCATCATACTTTTCTTACTATTATTCTGGCACTAAAATTCCACCAGCTCATTGTCCAAATAAATCAACATAGGAGGATGAATATACACATTGTGCATGGAATAATTCGGAAACAGGTCAAGGAAATCTCTATTTCATTATTGGTGATAGCTTGTGAGCCAGATTGGAACTTGTGATGTGGAGGAAAATGTGAATACCATCTTGTAATAATCTTGTAGTTTTCCATAGTTTTTGCACATAAGTTGCAAAACTATATGCATATTTTGATTGGGTAGAATAGATAGAAACAGATCATATTATTTGGACTCTTCTCAATGCATGAGATGACAACCTGTAAAGTCAATGGCAAGTTATAATCATTCTATAAAGACAAGCTATAAGAGAAGGAGGAGCTAGAGAAGGAGGAGCTAGAAGAATACCGAATAACTTGTTTCACGAACTTTTTTTTTTGGTTCAGCCAATATGCAGTATGACACTGTCCTCATTCAATGTAAATTTGCTATGCACGCAAAAGTTGCGTAACATGTAGACAATATTTGCCTTTTTCTGTAGGTACATTTCATATGGAAATTCCGTCAAGCCAGGGAGCACATCTTGTAATACAGGTTGTCTAATTGTACAATATACAATTGTGTTGTTGAGAGTTCGGATAATAGCGTTGATGCAGTGTTTGTATATGTAACTACATTTCTGACTGCAATGCAAACAATCAATTGTGCCATCATTTATGAATGCAGAGGCAGAAGCAAGAGAATTACATCTGGCACATACAGGCTCAAAGGGGTTGAGTATGCATTTGCTATTGCCAAATTTACACCCTCAACCTGCATACATGAGAAAAGTAGTTAATATATCAAAGAATATAATATATATGTGTACAAAAAAAATGTACGTGAAAATGTTTAATGCAAATTTTATTTGGAAATTGTGGATGGAAATGTATATGCATACATACAACAGTGGTGGAGGTAGTTAGTTTATTGAGATCTTGTACTATGTCTGTTCACAATTCTGTTACAAATGTTTCCTAGGTTGTGTGAAAGATCCTTTCTTTCACATCTATTTTCTTCATTATATTTTTGAAGAGCATTATTGGAAATTACCCTTTCTGCAACTGTTGTTCCATTGAGGAAAAAAAATGTGCATATGTGTCGAACAGTTGTAACTACAACATGTAACAGTTTAATAGTTGTGTAGGATGACTAAGACATATTAGCATGCGAAATCAAAGGACAAAACTGGGTATGGTGAACGGTATCATTGCCTTGTCATTGTTTGAATTGCCATATTTTATATGGAGAATGTGTTGCAAGCCAACTTTTCTTGCTACTATGACAGCTACACCAATGGTTGTGATGGGGTAAATTTCTTTGCTCTTTGCAAATCGGTTGATCGTCGTGTCTGGAATGAAATGATATTATGAACAAACCATGGACACCTTTTTGACAATACTTGTTTCATTAAGTGATATGATTTGATCACAATCACCATGGTCATATACTGTTTTTGGTAATATATTAAAATTTGTAATGGATATCCCATTACCGAGAAAGATATTTTTTGCATGTTTTTGGACAAATTGTGCAAGGATAGTCAGTGTGACTGTCATCATGGCTTCAATGTCTATCATGTCAGCATGCACAATGCGTCTAGTTTTGTTTGCCTTGTCTAAGTAGGTGTTGTAAATGACCATTATGTCTCAGACAAACACTTGTCCAGTTCGGTGGTTGTTCAAGTCTTCTATCGATAGTATATTGGGTGGTGTAACTCTAGGCCTGGTGATAGTTTTTGAACAGAAAAAGTAATATGAAGGGCACTTTGTATCACTATTTATTTTTTTATTGTTTTTGCATGGATGTACAAGTAGATGCAAAATTGGATGAATTATGTTGGGTAGAGATTTGTAACCATACCTCTTAATCTAGGGAGTGTGCACTATGACAACCGCCTCACTTGTACTCATTGATACTTCTTGCGAATTGAAAAGAAAGTGTTGTAGATGACATCAACATATTTGTTATCGCATACATGAATAAATGACTAAGGATATTTGTTTTGTAAACATAGTAGGAGTGTGAAAGATGAATCTTTACCTTTGGGCTTGTCGTTCTGCTGACGTCTGTGACAATTGACTACTCATGCTTGTGTCGCTTGTCCAATGTTTTCTGATGAACACGAGAACATATATGGAATGTAAAGTGACAACTAAGTAAGCATGTGCATTGTATGTTGTTCATAATTGTTATGGATGTACGTTAAGCATATGCATTGTGCTTTCTTTAGTATCACTATTGGTGTGCCTTTTGGTAGATTGTAATTCAGCTTCCTCTGTTGTGGCACATAAGTCTTCATCCTCTTCTACAATTAGTCTATTTCTTTCAATGTAGTAGTGCAAAAAAATACAGTGGACATGAAGATAAGTTGGTATGTAGGAAGATATGTAGTAGCTACATATAATAAATGAGGTACAATGCAGTAGAATAAAAAATAAATACAATAAATGAGACATAAAGCAATGGAGTAGAAAATAAGGGTAGAAACATGCACCTTTGTAGGTCTTGTTCTAGATTGTTGGTTAATACTTCTTCCTCTTGTCTAATTATTATATTTCTTTCAATGTAGAGGTGCAAAAAATACAATTGACATGAAGGTAAGTTTGTATGTAAGAAGATATGTAGACACATAGTAAATGAGATACAAAGGAATGGAATATAAAATAAGGATAGAAGCATGCACCTTTGTATGTGTTCTTGTACATTTATGGTCAAGGCTTCTTCCTCCTGTCTAGTTAATCTATTTGTTTCAATGTGGGAAAGCACAAAATACAATGGACATGAAGGTCAGTTGGTATGTAGGGAAAACAAGGAATATGTACATACAACAAATGAGATTCACAAGAATAGAGTAAAAGATAGAGTTAGAAGCATGTACCTTTTTTTTATCTTGATCCATGTTTGTGGTTATGTTGAGTTTTTTCTGTCCAAAATCTATTACAGACCAAAAAACATTAAGAAATTGGATTGTAGCATTTGAATTATTTCGTTATGTGCAGCAAAGTATCCATATATGCTTTGAGACACTGAAATATGGATTTTTTGGTTTTGTGCAACAAAGTATCCAGATATGCTTTGATAAATGGAAATGTCATTTTGTAATTTGGTTGATGTATATTTCATAATTCAAGTACAAGACAATTTGTATCGTGGTCAGACCAATATGTGTCTAAGATAAAGACTTTGTATTATGCAATGGGCATATTTGACCATACATGGTCAATAAGCGGGTTTTGTACATGGTTTATCTTATCTAAAAGAAAGCGGAGATTGTAACTGCACATGTAGTTTTCCAATTTTTTTGTTATGGCATTATTTTGTAGCATGTCAACATTGAAGTCTCCTAGAATGATAATGGTTTCATTCTGATGTAAATGGTGTAATTATTTTGAAAGAACAGTCATTATGTTGGTAAATGTTGCATGCAGAGCGACATAGAGATTCAATATTGCAATTTGCGATTCATGAAAAATTACTCTTACTAGTAGCATCTCTACATTTGGTTCTTCGAAATGCATATACTCCAAAATTGATATATGTTTTTTCACTAATATCATCACTCCATGTGTAATGTAACTTGATATGCAATTGAAATTTGGAAATTGCTTGTTTTGCATGCATAATGTCATGTATGTTTCTTGTAAGCACAGAATATCAGATTGCATTGTGTCATAGTCATTGAGTATATCATTTATATGTGCATTTAGGCTACGTGTGTTAAGTGAGAGAATCAATACAGATGAGTTTGTTTGTATGGATCAATAATTATAGTCTAGATTCCATTTTGTAGTAGTTCAAAGGCATTGCATCTCAATATAGACTTTTTGTTTGACCTTGAAGTTATCTTTTGTAAGAGCGCTTACCAAATACAAGGACTCTATGTTTCTGACACATGACAGAGCTATATATACAAGTCCATGTATTCATATTCTAGTAGGGTTGAAGGAAACACTATCAAGTGTTAGGCCTTGTGATCTATGAATTGTACGTGCACATGCAAGTTGAATTGGAAATTGCTTTCGAATCTTTACCTGACCTGTCTTTGTTGATGTTGATATTGGTTTTGATATTCGCAATATAGGTGTCCAATCATGTAAAGTGTTTGAATTATATAGATATGCTAACTTGTTGGCTTGTCGGTGCCCAATATGTGGGTAATGGAACTTAACCCATAGGACATCAACTTCATATTTGTTGGTATATGCTTTGAATATCCCATCTGCACCATTGATGAGGCCATATTGTGAGTCATAGTTGCAGTGATATATTTCAACTAGCATGCCTGATTTTAGGACAAGTTGCAAAGGAAAAGTAGTTGTATGTTGATGACATGGTACATTGTCAATGTTGTCTTCTTCTAGGTCAACTACGTTGACCGTGATTTGATCACCAGGAATCAGTGATAACATGTACTTGTTATGCATTGCAACATCCTTGTTTTTGTAGAATATGTAAGGGAAGGTTGGGTCTGTCGTTGTCGGTCGCATGCAACTTGAATTGGTATATGCTAATTCATCACGTGTTGGGTTGTTTGTTCACATTCTATTTAGAATTGCAATAAAGCACTCATCTTTCTGGTGCATTGTAGTATGCATTTCGAAGCATTTTATGTTGTCTTTCCAAAATTCATGTGTCGTTGTTTGCATGTTGATCATAGGATGTTCAAATATCAAAGAATCTTGTATGGGTTGTGCTTGGTAAAAATCCCCATAGAATACCATATCGATGTTGCTAGAGTATTTGGTTTGGACATGTTTTATGTTTCTTAGATGATTTTCAATGGAATATAAGAAGCGAATTCCAATCAAGGAGGCTTCATCTATGAAGACAAGTTGTAGTTCACTTTAAAGCTTTGACAAGGTATCTAGCATTTCTTTTCCAAGTGGAAGAAATTGTGACTTGTTAAAAGGCATCAACAAGGCATAGTGGATTGTCATTCCACTTGCATTATATGCAAATTTTCATGTATATGCAAGTATCAGTCCCTTTGGTTTCAGAGGGTCACTCATAGTGTTTGAATCATAGATCCGTATAATCATTTGGAATAGTACTTTCGATGTGAATGTCTTTCCTGTTCTTACACCACCTGTAAGGAACAAGTGCATAAGAGTGTGTATGCCTAAGCATTTCTTCAATGCAATATCCTTTAGAATTGCTTGTTTTTCTCGATTCAACAATTATCTAATTCTATAGTATTCATCGTTTTCGACATAGAAAGGATGGTCTGTTACTTTAAACCCGAGATTGATACATTTTTCAGAGGCAGGTTCTCGAGGGAAAGAGAAATCTTCTTGCAAATCATAGGCTTCATGGTGAGTTGTAGTTGTTTTATGCTTTGTTGATATGTCATCAATATTGGCAGGGGTTTCTAGTTCGACAAGTACACTTTCTAAATCACCCCATGTTGGGTTGATGTTGTATGTAAATCTAGCCTCATTGGCTTGTATTGTAGATTCATATAGAGTATATGCAGCTTCCCATGTAGGCAAGTTATGTTTTAGTGTGTCTTCATTGTGATTGAATGGAATGTACAACAATAGTTTCTCTCTACAAAAGTTTTCATAGTCAATGTGTTTGTTGTATATGAAAAAGTGTATTACATTTGTTTTTTTTCTTTTTGATATCTGTGTACCATTTTTTTTGTAATGCGATACAAATTTTGCAAGGCAGATATGCTTAATGGTAGATGGGCACTGGAAGTAGTAATCAATAATAGAGTGACATATCACATCCTCTAAATTATCAGGCTCTTACTTTAGAACGACTAGTGGCTTAAGCATGAAAGTGCGTGTGTCAGGTGGAGATGTGTTTATGAAGACACATTTTCTTGAACTACGGTTCAAAGGTAGGGACAGTGTGATGTGAACTGCTTGTTGAGGAGACATTTGTTGGAGATTAAGTAATGTATTTCCAAGCATACGTATCATTTGAATAACATCAATTTGACCTTTTTCACGTTCTTTGTGTATTCTCCTAAATGCATTTGTCATAGATTTGTCAACCTTCGTCATGTACGAGGTACAATATGATGCTGCAACATATGCGTTGAGAACATACTGTGCATCTGTATTTGAATTCCACATAATTGGCATCTCCTTGGAGAAACTGTTGTTCCAAATGTGCGAAGGTTTTTGTTTTAGGAAAACTGTTGGTTGCTTAAGTGTAGATTGTATAATTTGGATGTACTCATGTTCGGTTAGCTTTAGTTGCACTAAAAAGTCTTCGAAGGTCATTAAGTCATCAAAGCCTCCTTGTTCTAGAAATGTGAACAAATATTTTGATTTGTCAATCAGAATATTGTCCTCCAAAGTAACTAGTTTGATAATTCTTGTCATTCTCATCGGCGGCATAGGGAAGTTGTATCTGCAATGTGTTTTCTTTTTTTTTAAACAACTTCTTGTATGGTAATGCCTATGAACTTTGGCAAGTTTTGGAGCCAAATGATCTGTGTTGCATGTTACATACTTGTCCAAAAATTGCTCGATTTGTGAGTTGTTGTCATTTCCATATATCGGTGCATCTTTTACCCATAATAATGCATGTTCGTGTTCACTGCCTCTATTTTGGAACTCAGTTACAAAATAGTAGTCTGATATTCTTCCGAAGAATGTTTCGTCATGACATATCAATTTCCTCAAATCATTCACTCTATGTCTGTAGTAATGAGTACATGTCACTGGGTCTTTTCTTATGAGGTAGTCAATGTCATCATTTTCCAATGTTTCAGTTTGTTTTTTCCTTTTCCTGTTTCTATATAATGTAGACAACGTAGTCAACAATGGATTCCAATGATGCTCTGCACTTGTAAAAGTGATGAAAAATGTTGGAGGCCCTAATTGTCGGATCATTGCAAATATAGTTTTTTTGTTTTGTTGCAGGTAGTTAGGGGAGATGCGAATGTTTTTGAAATCTATGTATCCAATATCAAATTTCAGTATTTTCTCCAGATTTTCTTTGTACTTGACATCTTTGGCCAATAGATTTCTTCCTTGTAACTGACCTTTTCTTATTCGCACCCATATGCAAGAGATCACTTTCTCAATTATTATGCACATTGTTTTGAAAAACAAATTTGTTGTGTGACAGGAGAAGTCACCGCTTGAATGTAGCAATTCCCATCGTACTATATTTTGGTAGCTGAATCGTTCTGTGATGTCAAGGTCACGAGGGTATCCATAGAACAATGTTGGGAAGTTCATTTCCTCTGCGAATTTGTCCTTGAAAATCCCAAGTGGACGTTGTCCTTTAGCAGGTGCGATTTCAACGATCTTGTTATGCAATTCATGAATGTCTTGTGACTCAATGAATCCATGTATCAATGTTTCAGTAGGTCTTTCATTCTCTGATTCATCATCTGTATCAATTTCACTAGTAGTGGCAAAAGTCTATGTAGAGTTGTCATTGCCTTGTTCAAGAACATGGTTCCAGTTCTCATTTATAAAGATGTCGTGTGCCTTGTATAGTGTTCTGGAACATAATTCTTTCAATGCTTTCATGACAATTTGAACACGCACTCTACCTGTTTGGTATGCATTTTTGTACTGCAAACGCCTTTTGAGCGCTACAACAATTTTCATTGTTTCGTTCATGAATTGTTGTAAGTTTTAAACCTGTGAAGTAAAGCAATGCATATAGATTCTTAAGAAAAACAAAATTTAATCAATGGCTCATACACAAAGTACACATAGATTTTATATCGGAAACCTTCAACTAGGAAAACCTTTCTTATATTCATTATTTAGAATTTCACCATTCACTATACAATATATACAATGTTTTTAGGTATTCTGTAGACACCAAAACCCTAATCCCTAAAACCGGGATTATTTTTAGTAAACTGCTAAAAATAGAAAAATCCGCTAAAAATAGCAAAAACTGCCCCAAAACAATTTTGGGGCGCTGCCCCGAACCCTGTCGGCTCGGGGCTACTACCCATTGATGAACGCTGCACGTAACCAAGGGGGGGCATACCTGCCCCCCCCCTGGGACCCCACTAGGAAAGCGCTTGGCGCACATGACACAAAGAGCACTACTAGAGGGATCATCAAACGTAGTTGTCATATCTAATGCGCCCACACACACACATGCAAAGAATATAACACATACCCAACATTCTCCCACTTGTTGTTTTCTTTTCATCCAGGGGTCCATGGGATTATATAGTCAACAATCCAGGGCAGCAATGCGCATTGTTACTCTACACCAGGAGAAATTTTCTGTGCTCATAGACTTTGTCAATGAATCTGCAACATTCTTCAAAGTGTCAACCTTTTCCAGCAACACCTTATTTTCCTCAACCATGTCTCTCACAAAGTGATACTGAACATCAATATGCTTTGTATTCGAATGATAAGCTGGGTTCTTTGCCAAGAAGATTGCACTCTAACTGTCACAATCTAATCTCACTGCTTGTTGTACCAACCCAATACCTAAACACAATCTTTGTAACCATATTGCTTCCTTGCTTGCATGAGTGGCTACCATATATTCAACTTATGTAGTTGAGAGTGCCACTATAGCCTGTCTTTTGCTCATCCAATTGATTGCTCCTCCAAATAGGTTAAACACATACCCACTTGTAGATCTTCTTCGATCCAAATCTCTAGCCCAGTCTGCATCAACAAAGCCATGTATGTCCAGCACTCCGTCCAATCCTGGTCTTCCTTGGTAGCACAATCCATAATTGGTAGTGCCATGTAGATACCTGAAGACCCTCTTTACTATTGTCCAATGCTCCTTCCTTGGTTTTGACATATACCTGCTCAAGCTCCCACTGCATGTGAAATGTCTGGTCTAGTATAGACCATTGCATACATCAAACTGCCAACTGCACTGGCATACAGAACATGGGACATGTCCTCTTCTTCTTCCTATGTCTTGGGACACTGATCTATAGATAACTTTGCACCTATAGGAATAGGAACCTTGAACGATTTACTTCCATGCATATTAAACCTCTACAATATTGTCTCAACATATTTTCTCTGATTCAACCAGAGTTTCCTGTTTGCACAATCTCTATTAATCTCCATTCCCATAATGAAGTTAGCAGCATTGAGATCCTTCATGTCAAATTTGGAGGATAGTTGTGATTTCACTTCCTTGATAACATCCATGTTATTTCCTACCAACAACATGTCATCAACATACAACACTACATAAATGAAGTGATTACCAACCAGCTTGGAATATACACAGTGATCATCCCTGCTTCTTACAAATCCCAATCCAAGGATGTATGTGTCAAACTTTTGGT
>JASDQU010736286.1:376196-387078 GCA_032191745.1 Picea mariana | reverse complement strand
TTAGAAAAACTTAAAATTTTATCATTGTGGTTTATTTAGAATACTATTTGAGAAACTATTTGGCATATTCATAGATTAATTTTCAATCATTCTCTTTCCAGAATAAGTCTCGAGTGTATTTCGAATTCATTAGATCTGAAAAATTTTAATAATGCAAAGACTCCAGGATACCAAAATTTGTTCAAAAAGCAAAATTTTAGTTCTGTTTCAACACTTCCTTTGTCAGTGCTTCCCCCCTTCCCCCATGCACACAGGGAAGTCTAGCTATCTACTTCCATTTTCATTACACCTTTGTTATATAGCAGTATTCTAATAGAAGTATATAGTGATCGAATGTACTTTCCGCAGGGTCCGCGTAGAAATTCTTGTTCTGCTGTGTTGTATGACTTCGCTGTGTCAAGTGCAAACTTTGTGATGAAGCCTGCCACAATACTGTCAAGCCAAAAGTCGACTGCGTGGGTGAATTTGTCGTTCACCTGTTGTAACTGCTCAATCTATATTGGGGTCCAATCTAGCTGTTGGATCCGGTTCATCACGTGGTTATCTTTCAACCTTAGTATCCACTCCTGCAGTAGGTGGGGAAAATCACATAAAAATATTTCGTGTAAATCCGTAAACACATATTTATCCAGATATTTTCGAGGTGTGATGCTAGGGTTTCTATTATCTTTCTGGGAAAACTCTAGCTCTTGAGTTCTCAACCAGCCTTCGGTTTCTACTTTTGTGGGGTTCCATGGTCTCAACATTCCCTTCCAGTGGCTCAACGGTCTTTTGGTTCCACTCATTCTTTTCTCATGCATTCTATCTCATCTACCCAGTCCTCTCTTGTTCCTCTTAACACAGCAACAGAACCATTTGTTGGCTTAACTAAATGAATTCTCTCTACTATCATGCGTCGTAGACCCAGGGTTCATATCTATAAGGGTACCAACAAAGCCTAAAACTATCGGCCCTTCTAGTAAACCATAAGGCAACATAATACACATAATTCATTGCGCAGTCTCACCCGAGATAGATTTAAATGGGTGGCTGTAAGACTCAGGTGTTTACAGCCTAGGATTGAGTATGAGATAGGGGATCTGCATTCTAAGCCATTAATTATGAGTTGTATTACAAACTATGGTTATCCTCTTTTATATTTTAACTTCTGTGGTATCTTTTCGTTATATTCCCACAACAATTAACCCAACAATATAATAACTCATTCATTCATTGCACACAACATTTAACTAATAAAAGTATGACAAAGATATGCATGCATTCATCACATTACACAGGTATTACCGTGGTTCACCCCCTCCTGGGCTACGTCCACAAATATTTGGCTCTTGGCTATATTATTATGGCAGTTCTGCAATTCTCGCGTCACACGCTTACAACTCTCATCAGATGGGTAAGATCTATGTGAGGTGAACTAGATCGCACCAGGATCCATGGCTTGCGATATAATCCTCACGATCTACCTCTTGTCTCCCACTTTAGCTCAATTGCTTTACAAAATAGTGCACCTAATCAGAAACATTCCCTACCATATTAGCCTCTACAAAAGTAGCAAAATCGAACCTAACCGAACCTAAAAAAAAACCCTTCTCTATGATACCTGCGTATCTATATTTATATCTGTCGAGCTCTTCAACCATTTACACAAAAGCCTTACAAAAACCCTAATCCTATTGTTGTTAGGTCTTCCTTCTCTGCATGTGTGCTTTGCTTCCCTCCAGCTGTCACCTCCTTCTTGCATGCGCGTGTGTTGCACTTCCTGCCAGTTTTCGCTTTCCTCTTGCATGCTTTATTTCCCACGATTGTTCTTCCAGTTGTCATTCTTCTTTGTGCACGCTTCCTTTCCCACTTTGGCTTGCTGCCAACATCTAGATACCTTAATTATCCACCGAGAAGGGAGTCGTAAACACACCAAGGAAGACAAGGACCCATCCCAAGGAGGGGCTTTGGAGCCCACATCTTCATCAAGCTCACTTCACAGATGTTTTCTTGGCCTATTCATTAGTAATGGAGTGTTCCTAACATTATTTTTAAACTTATTATTCATGTTTAATGCGATGATTCATTTCTTGTGTTCTTTCTTGAATGAATAAGTTAGGGTTTGAGAATTGTAAAATTAGTTGAGGGTTAGGTTTTCTATTTCTAAAATACAGTTTGTCTATAATTGAACACACAACCATTAAGTTAGTGTAATTTTCACACCCTTGTTAGAAATTACACACAACATGTGTGACATAGTTTTCTATGATGGGATTTTCATTCATTATCATACCATTGATTCATATGGTTGGATCTATCATTGACAAGGTGTGAATGAGCATTGGTATCGTGAGGATAGGAGCTAAGGGTTGTATCCCAGATGGTGGACAAGGGATGATCGTATTTAGAGGAGACCGACTCTAGGGACAAGAAACAAGACACGGGAGGTAGAAGTTATTTGAGGCAAGAAGTGAATTCGACGAATTCCCATTGTTGGACAAGAAAGTGATGCAAGGACGCCCAGGGGGAGAAAGGAGTGATATGGGGTGGTGGTAAAATCCTAGAGAGAAGGATAAGAGGGAGTGATCAACTAGAAGGATCAAGGTGATAAATAAATGATGAATAAATGGGAGGAGGTATTGGTTGGCCAAGCCATATTTAACCACACTAGCCACTCCCCATCCCACTGGGAGGAAAACACATAAACATGCATGAATCTGAAAAGAAAAGGATGAAATTCAAGATTAGTAGCTCATTAGATTCATCAAGTTTCAAAATATTCCTACCATACATTGTAAGGGGTCCCAAAGCATCATCCAAATTCTTATGGAGGCCCATTAAAACTGGATCATTCTCGTGCTAAATAGAGGGCATCCTTGAACCTGTCATGAAGTGCAATCTAGCAAGCTATGGAGCGGGTATTTAAATCCCCTAATATAATGATATTTCCCAATGTCAAGTATAAAGCAATATATACATATAATTCCTAGTAAGGTTCTTTGTTTTAATCCCTGTGAAGAGAAAAACTTGAGGACACAAGAGAAAAATAACATACTGCAATGAAGATGTCTTCAGGAAGGGGTAGTAAGCCACAAACCTGAATCCACATGAATATAGCATAATAGTCCAATGCAACCATGGTGTCTCTGCTTTAGAGAGAGTCTCTAATCAAGCAAGCTACTCCCCTTGAACCTTGGATATTACTTAAGCTCTAAGTCTCTTGTCTACAAACTAATAAGCAATGGTATCCTAAATAGTCTGAAATGGGCTTGCTTTGACTCTCATCGATCTCAGTGAAAAATAGGATATCCAATGGTCTAAGTGCATTGTGAATGGAGACTGGGGAGGGCTAAAAACTTCCATTGCAATTCCAACATCCCATGGAAACTCTCGACCCCCCAATCCCCCCTCACGAGGGAATAATTTGGTAGGTCTAAGTTAGGTCCACCCTCGAGGAGGAGAGTCTGTGATAACCACCCTAAGATCTCTGATAACAATCCATTTTCCAAGTTGTTCCTAGGACCGATTGAGCTTCACAACCTGTGATATTGTAAGATCTCCATCAAGGAAGATCTTCTGGGGGAGTGTAAAGAGCTTCTGCTTAGCCCAAAGACCATGCATTCTATCCCCAATTGACCAGAAATGGAGGAATCATGTGGAAACAAATCCAAACCACGTGCTCTATGAAGTCAAATTTAGGAGGCCTGAAGTGTCATGAAGAAATGAGACCCCTATTTGCATGGGGTCAAGAGAACGAGATGAGGATGATGAGAGTCCTCTCACCTTCAAGTTCAACTCTCAAGATCACCTAGTGCATTCCTATAGAAGTTTTGATTGTACAAATTATTCGACCTCCATATAAGGGGGTTGTTGTTCCTCCCCCTTACCACTTGAACCCAAGAGTTGAGCATTTCTTGTTGAGTCTCTCCTTCTTGCTTGAAGGCTTGTTGGGAACAAATTTCATCATGCTTGTTCTTGAGACTTGGGATTTATGCATGAAGGGAATCCTTTGGAGGGTGAAGAGTTCCCTAAGACTTGGTATCATTGAACCATTTTTTTAAGATTAAGTTTTAAGAGTACCTGACTTAAATGAAGTTGTATATGCATGTATAGTTCAATGAATAAGGCCTATTGAAAAACATATATCCCTCTAAAGAGGAAATATAAATATTTCAAGGCCTATTGAAAAACATATATATCCCTCTAGGCAGAAATGTAGTTATTTTATCTGAAAACACAAGAATTAACTTACTCAAACTAACCATGGCTTGTTGTGATTAATACACTTACAAATACACATGCCAACTAACTTAAGACTACAGTCTCCATGTCTATCTCCAAAATCAATTAAATATAAATATAAAATATATGGATTTCTAATCTTATTTGAAGGCAAAATCAACTAAATCTAAAATATATTGATTTCTAATCTTATTTGGAACTTCAAATATGTTGATGGAATGATGACCTTCACGATGTTCCTCTAATAAAACATAAATATTGGGTATACATGCTATACATCATTGATAGGTGTATCTTCTTAGATTTTATTGACAACTCTTGCTCTAGATTTTCTCTATGGGCCATCCTTCATAAATGATCTTCTAGACAAACTTAATATTTTAGTGGATGTCTTTTTTTCTTTCCTAAGGATTCTATTAGCTATGTTTTACTATGATTGTTCACTAGTGTGACGAAATTTTATCAATCCCAATAAAAAAACATTGTAAATGCATTCATCCTTTTGTCCTACTTTTAATTCTTTATATCTTCCAACTCTCATGGAAGCTTGACCTACTCTTATTTATTTTTGAGTTTCCCATATTATTTGTAGTTGTACAATTTGGATTTGATTCTTGTACAAGAGTTGTAATCCATTCAATAAGCAACATTTATTTTTTTAGCTTCCCATCCTTAATGTACTTGACATGCTATAAAAGTTCCGTGTACTCATGAACATACATTAGCCCATCTTTGAGATCATGAAATTCATTTATATTTTTCACAAAGTAATGTTTGAAATACTTCTTAACCACTTCCAAACAACTTTCTTGTCATTTATTTGTTTCATTGTTTGTGATGCTTCCACCATAAATATGTTTTGCTAATTAGACTGTAAATATAAACTATGGCCTTCATGTTTCCTAAATAGTTGCTCTCATTGTTTGTAATGTTTCCACCATAAATATACTTAGCTTATTAGATAAAAAATGGAATCTATGGTCTTCATGTTTCCTAAATAGTTATGGATCTAAAAATATTTTTTTTATACCAACACCTAAGATTTGAAAAGATTTGAAATATTGGTTAATCTTGATTTCGCCATCAAAAGTATAAGGAAGCTTTGCCTTGTGAAATTCGCTTTACAAGTTTTTTATACCAACACCTAAGATTTGAAATATTGGTTAATCTTGATTTCGCCATCAAAAGTATAAGGAAGCTTTGCCTTGTGAAATTCGCTTTACAAGTTATCTTATTAGTGCTTATTTTATTTTTTATCTTGTGTTAGTTGTCAAAAGACTTGGAATTTCTCAAAGGTTCCTATGATGCCTAGGATTCATCAATTGAATATCTTGATGGAGATGGAGAGATGACTTCCTTGACTCGTGTTATATTCAATGAAAAATACTTCTTGAACTACATCTACTTTGTTAGAATTATAGCTTTGTTGTAATTGTCTCTATGTTTCTATTAGAGTATGGAGCATTTAGGTATTGATTTGGTTTTGCATATCCATGAATTTCATTCTAATCTTATTATATTCTCTATAACTATACACTTTATCCCTTAAACTTTGCAAGGTATTTTCTAAATTTTAGGACATTTTTTCATTCCTATGACTATTAGTATTCATTTCAACATCCTCTACTTTCATTCAACCTCTGGGGACTATTAGTATATTAGGTACTATCAACATTATCAAAATGGACGGCTCATTAATAACAGACTGAGTGGTTGGGATCAATGGTATTACAATTAATGCCACCCTCCTCAATTCAAATCCTACCTAATCTTGACATGTGATTGTGAGTTTCATATAAAAAGATGGGGTTTTCAATAACAACCCAACGAATTCAAACCCATAACTTGCTAACGTGATTCCACTCAATTACCAATTCCAACAATTTGAAAAAAGAAAAAAATACAACATTATTGAAATGCTCATCTCTTATTAATTATGATTAATTTATTCATTAGATAATATCAATTTTTTTTAATGTAGCTTTAATTTATGACATTTGTGTCATTATGCCTTCAAACATGAACACTTCTTATAGATTCCTTTCTTGGTCACCATAAGAAATAAGTGTAATGGATGCAAGGAAGGCTTAAAAGAGTTTAAGGAGTTACAAAGTGTAAATATGATCACATTTTACTTATTATGGAATGATTCTAACTTTAGCTCCCTTAATGTAAATACAGTCTGAGTGGGCCTAATGGTTAAGAACATGTGTTTCTTCTTAAGAGGTTACAAGTTCAAATCCAGAGGGGGGTAGGGTATGTATACCTCCGTAGACTTTACCAGTCAAATCGTTGGGCAGAGGGGAGTCCCTTATCCCACAAACAAGGGGGTCTCATACACCAATTTAGTGTGGCTTAATCGTAACCTTAAAAATAGATTATTATTATTATTATTAAATATGAACTTATAGAATGAAATTTTCTTACAATCAGACTAAAACTAATTATAAATTTTATAAAAAAAAGTTCATATGAGTATTTTTATAAGAAATTTACTTTTACAAAACACGACTCAATAGTGCAAATATAAAACACGAGTCAATAGTGCAAATATATACACTTATAAAATCATCTTTGTTTATTGTTTCCCAACTATAAAATAATTAATAGATAACTAGGAGAGCAAAATATATATATTTCTCATTTCACTTTTTGGTTTTAAAAAAAAAGGTAATGTAAAAAATT
This sequence comes from Picea mariana, assembly GCA_032191745.1. Taxonomy (NCBI): domain Eukaryota; kingdom Viridiplantae; phylum Streptophyta; class Pinopsida; order Pinales; family Pinaceae; genus Picea; species Picea mariana. The sequence goes on along the minus strand of JASDQU010736286.1, from coordinate 380,172 downwards.
TCATTATAAATATTTTTTTCTTTTCATAATTACTTTTAAAATCCCTATCACTCACTCCACGAAACACACATTGAGTTAGTACTATCTAAGGAGCATGTAAGTGCAAGTGAAAAAATTAGGCTTTGGCACACATCCACATTCATAAATAAAATGAATCTTCATTGGGAGAAAAGTGTAGATCTGTCTAGTTCGATTAATACCTCTATTTTGGGTGGAGAGGGTTGGCCCTACCTCAATGCAGCCCAAATAAAAATACAAAGAAATGAAACCTAGCCCAAATACAAATATCAATCCCCTACTATACTATTGTTTTATCTGATCTCATATTAATAAATGAAGTTCCTACCTAAATATTATTGAATGTCTCTACCCCCACTTTAAAGGGAAGCATTTTAGGCTTACCTACCTTGAAACTTTATAAAAATATCTTACTCAGTGCACCTACCTACCTTGACACTTTATAAAACTATTTTACTTAGTGGACCTACCTAAAGACTACTTTTTTTATTGATTGATTGAATGCCTTTACCCCAACCTTAAAGGGATGCATCCTAACCATGTTGGGTATGTGTTATATTCTTTGCATGTGTGTGTGGGCGCGTCAGATTTGACAACTGCATCTGACGATCCCTCTAGTAGTGCTCTTTGTGTCGTGTGTGTCGGGTACTTTCCTAGGGGGTCTCAGGGGGGGAAAGGTATGCCCCCACTAGTTATGCGTAACGCCCCGATTTCTTTTTTTTGGGCGTTTTTTGCTATTTTTAGCGGTTTTCTAAATTAATCCCGGATTAAGGGATTAGGGTTTTGGTATCTACGAAATACCTAAACACATTGTATATATTGTATGGTGAATGGTGAAATTCGATATAATGAATATAAGAAAGGTTTTCCCGGTTGAGGGTTTCCGGTATAAAATTTATGTGTACTCTATGTATGAGCCATTGACTAAATTCTATTTTGCTTAAGAATCTATATGCATTGCTTTACTTCATAGGTTTAAAACTTACATGTTGTATCATAGCTCGTTTTTGTCTTCAGAGGGACGCCTTTGTTGAGGGTTTGGCGCGGTCTTGATAGATCAAGTTTATCTTGGGTCTGTGATAAACCTTGGTTTAGTCAGAGCTTTTGCAGTGGTGATTTGAGTGCAGAAAGAGGAATGGCAAGCTCTTCTAGAATTGAGATAGAGAAGTTCAATGGTAAAAACTTTGAGCTATGGAAGCTAAAGATGGAGGACCTTCTTGTAGACAAAGAACAATGGATCGATGTGGATCCTGGTACACAACCTACTGGTACATTGTCTACTAGCACAAAAGCTGTGGATCCTGGTACACAACCTACTGGTACACCGTCTACTAGCACATAAGCTACTGGTACACAACCTACTAGTACACAAACTACCAGTACACCACCTACTGGTATGTCGAAGGAAGATTGGGAGAAGTTGGACATAAGAGTAAGGAGTATTATTTGACTCTGCCTGGCAGATTCGGTGTTGTTGAATGTCTCAGGAGAATCTACAACCAAGGAACTATGGGATAAGTTTGGGAATTTGTATCAATCAAAGTCCCTGGTAAACAAGATGTTTCTTCGAAAGAAGCTGTATCATCTTAGGATGGAAGATGGAGATTATGTGACAGAACATCTAAATGCCTTTAATACTCTGGTAAGTCAACTTGTCTCTTTTAATATACGATTGCAGAAGAAGATAACTGTATTACTTTGTTATGTTCTTTGCCAGACTCTTGGAAAAATTTGGTTGTAGCAATCGGTAGTACCACTCAATCTACATTGAAGTATGAAGATGTAGTTGCATCCTTGTTATTTGAAGAGATGAGGTAGAAAAGCATGGATGGTCATAACACAGATGCTTTATTTGTAAGAGGTCGTACCCAAGATAGGAATCCTGGTAAGTCTCCGGGGGGAAGATCTAAATCTACAGGTAGATCTAAGTCTCCAGGAAAATCTTTAAGGAAATGTTGGAAGTGTGGTAAAACAGGGCATTATAAGAAAGATTGCAAGTCTAAGAAGGTTGAAAAACCAAAGGGATCTGATAGTACCTCTTCCACGGAGACGAAAACCTCCACTAAAGAAGGAGGTGATATTTACCTAGCATCTATAGGTACACATGCATACCATGATGTATGGTTGATCGACTCAGGTGCGTCATACCACATGACTCCTCACAAGGAGTGGTTCTCTGAATATGAAAAATATGATGGTGGTGATGTATTCCTAGGAGATGACTCGACAACAAAAATCATGGGACGTGGAAGGGTTAAGTTGCTGCTAAAATATGGAAGGATTAGAACACTCCCTGGGGTTCTTCACATTCCAAAACTTTCCAAGAGCCTAATATATGTAAGCAAGTTAGATGATGCAGGAGTGGATACTATATTTGGAAAGAACACTTGTAAGATGGTACGAGGGGAAATGGTGTTGATGAGGGGAGTTCATTGTGAAACTCTGTACAAGTTGTTGGGAAGCACTTATACTAATGGGTGTAACAGTTTTTTTGTCCTTGAGCAGACAAATAAAGAAGACAAGACCAATATTGTCCCTGAAAAGAAGACCATGCTGTGGCATCAAAGACTGGGGCATATTGGAGAAAAGGGCCTTCGAACACTACACGATAAAGGCATGGTTTAAGGTATGTCTAATTGCACTTTGGATTTTGATTTCTGTGAACATTGCATATATGGTAAACAAAATCGAGTAAGATTCCCATCTGGTGCTACAAGAGCAAAGGAGATCTTAGAATTGATACACAGTGATATGTTTGGACATGTGCCTGTTCCATCACTAGGTAAGTCTATGTATTATGTTTCATTCATAGATGATTTCTCAAGGTACACATGGATTTATTTTCTTAGAAAGAAATCTGAGGTATTTGATAAATTTAAAGAGTTTGGCTCTGGTAGAAAATCAGACAAAGAAGAAAATAAAGGTATTGAGAACATATAATGGTGGATAATTCTGTGGAAATGAATTCAAAGAATTCTATAAGAAGTGTGGTATAGAAAGGCAAAATACTACTCCATACACTCCTCAGTAGAATGGAGTTGCAGAAAGGATGAACATGACATTGATGGAAAAAGCAAGGAGCATGCTCAGCGGTGCCGAAGGACAAGAATTTTGGGCAGAGGCAGTGGGTACAACATGTTACCTGATCAATCGATCACCTTCATCAATGTTGGATGATAAAACTCCACACGAGGTATGGTCTGGAAAGAAACCCTCTCTTCAACATCTTAGAGTGTTTGGTTGTGATGCTTATGTACATGTTCCAAAGGAAAATAGAAGTAAGCTGGATAAAAAGGCTGAAAAGTGTATCTTTATTGGTTATAAAGATGGTGTGAAAGGTTATAAGCATTGGAACCCAAAAACCAAGAAGACTATTTACAATTGAGATGTTGTTTTCAAAGAGGTAAAAGATGTGTCCAAACATGAATTCCTACCAACGCAAGACAAACCTGAGAAAATAGAGCTTGAGTTGGATGATGCAAAATCTGAATCATCTGAAGAAGAGGAAGCAGAAGAAGAAGAAGAAGAAGAAGAGACTCATACCCCAATATTGAGGAGATCAGTGAGAGATAGAAGGCAACTAGAAAAGTATAGTCCACCTGATTTTCATTCCAATTTTTCTTTATCTATTACTAATGATGATCCCAAAACTATCAGGGAAGCAATGAATTCAGAGGATAGTAAACTCTGGAAGAAGGCCATGGTTGAAGAAATGGATTCCTTGGATAAGAATGAGGCATGGGATATATTTGAGTTTCTAGTTGGAAGAAAATTGATTGGTAGCAAATGATTGTTCAAGAAGAAGTTTAATGCACAAGGTAAAGTGGAGAAATACAAAGCTCGGTTAGTAGCAAAAGGTTATTCCCAGGTAGAGGGAATTGACTTTGGTGAGATTTTTTCTCCTGTTGCTAAGTTAACTTCTATTAGATTTCTTTTATCTATTGATGCTGTTTTTGAT
>JASDQU010736286.1:291315-371999 GCA_032191745.1 Picea mariana | reverse complement strand
TGAATTTAGTATGAGTTTTGCTTACATAGTATAGAAGTACAATTATGATCTCGTTATATTGTTGATGGTTAATAATTCATGAATATGCAAGGTAATTAACATTGTTTCCGTAATGGCTAAATTCTCATTGAATTGTTTAATCCATACCTTTCATTTTGCTATTGAGATCAGTGTTGAGCTTATACCGCTTGAATTATCCTTTGTTTTCAAGTGCCACAGAGATATCATACGACACCAAAGACATTCACACAACCAACAACACTATATTTGAGTTTTCATAGATCAGAAGATATAGTTTCCTGCTTTCGTAGATTAGAAGATATAGTTTCTTGCTTTTGTAGATCAGAAGATATAGTTTCTTGCTTTCATAGATCAGAATATAGTTCTATTGCTGCTATAGGATAGATAGTCTTTTGCTTTGATAGGTTAGAGAGAAGTTTTCTTATCATAGATTAAAGGTTAGTTGTTAGTCCTTCTTGCTTTCAATTCAATAGATTTCCTTTTATGAATTAGAAATAGTTTTGAAGTTTGAATTAAGAATATAGTCCACTTGTCTCTTAGGCTAGATAGTTGTTCAATGAGAAGTTTTTATTAGATTACTTGCAATAGAAGTTGTCTTAGAGTAGCTAGTTGTTTATTTGCTTTAATAGGTTAGCTAGTTGTTTTGCTTACTTGTTTACTTGCTTTAATAGGTTAGCTAGTTGTCTTGCTCACTTGTTTACTTGCTTTAATAGAATAGTCGTTGGCTTGTTTATTTACTTGCTTTCATAGGATAGTTTCTCATTGAATTTAGGTTGGCAAGTTAAAGTAGTTTGCTTTTGTTATTTGCTTATTGTTATGATTAATAGTTGCTTTTGCTTATTGTTATGAACTAGTTTTCTTTACATAGGGTTTTTAACTTGCTTTCTTAGAACTATCCATCGATCCTTGGTCCAAAAGTACTTAGGTTACATAGTTTAAAGTTGCTTAGCAGGGTTTTCTCATTAGATAGCTTTGCTTGAGTAGATTAGCCTTAGATAGCCACTTCCTTAGTTAGACTATTCTGCTACCAACCCTTCTACCTTTGGCATATATTTTGCTACAACTCTAAGTTTACTTACCCCGGGTTGACAATTTAATTGAGGGTTTTTAGTGTGTTTTTAGTGCATATACAACACCCATCATTTTTGGCATCATTGTCGGGGAGTTGTCTCAAGGTAGGAAGTAGTTAGGAAATAGATCATTCCCATACCTTAGCATTAGATTGGTGGTGGGGGAACTTTAAGATGAGAGGTAAGAACCTGGGCATGTTCTATTGCAGGCTCCCCCAAACCCAATGGTAGTTTTTGTTTTTGTTTTTGTTTAGTTTCATGAATAGACCTAGAAACCAAATGGTAGCTTTTTCTTTTCTTTTTGCTTTCTTTCATGAATAGACATAGAAACCAAATGGTAGCTTTTTCTTTTGTTTTTGCTTTATTTCATGAATAGACATAGAGATCCAAAAGGTAGATACATTAAATCTTAATTAGACCTTTCAACCAAGGTTCCTTCCGACCTTTTTGGGGGAAGGGACGTTCCACTTATAAAATCCGCAGACCGATGCCAAAGAATAGGAGCTAGCTCAACTCAAAGAGCTAAGGTAGTCTTTGAAGATACTAACACAGGGAGCACTATAGAACAAGAAATTGAAGCATCAATCATATTAGGATAGGAGGCAAGACCACTCGAGCCTTCCATAGAACCAAACAATACAACCTTTGCTTTTACAACACCACCAGGAGATCCTAATTTTGAAGATATCATAGACCCTGAACAGGTGAATATTTTGTTTGGTAGTTCAACCAATGTAATTATATCTCAAACTGACACAGAAACTTTGGCACCAATAGTCTCAACCGGATCAAGTAGAGTCCTAGATGTCCAATCCGTAGGAAGACCTTTCCATCAAAGGGAAACCTTGTTCTCTTCAAAGGTAAAACCACCTAAGTAATCTCTTTTTGGAAACCAAGACAATATGGATGATCAGGAGGACCATAACAATGTAAGACACAGGGAGGAATAAGAAACTAGAAACCAGACCGAAACTACGTTCGGGTTTCTGATTTTAGACACCACTCCAAATGTCAACTTGAAGAATATTCCTCTCTCAACACTGCCTACCTTTTATAGTAAAAACAATGAGGATCTAGACACCTTCCTATTTGAATTTGACATCTTGTGTAGGAGCTACAACTACGTACAAGATGCTCAAAAACTAAAACTCTTTCTTGCCACCCTCAAAGACTCTGCACTAACATGGTTCATGGGGTTGGGAGAATCCAGTATTAGGTCTTGGGAAGCCATGAAAGACATCTTTCTTAAGAAGTACCAAAACTACTGCAAGACCAAAGAGTCTCGTAATGACATCTTTAAAATCCAACAGTTAGAAGATGAGACCCTCGAAGATTATATAGAAAGATTTGGTTATATCTCCCATAAGTCAAAATACCATGACCTCCCAGGGGATGCAATTATGGCTCTTTTACTTAAGGTAATTTCATAATAATATCTAGAGATTCTTAACCTGATGGCATTAGGTGACATCTCCCATAAACCATTTTCCGAAATATATGAAATGTGTAAAAATTACTCAAGGAGTAGATCCAAAATATGAAAAAATGTTTGGGACCCTTACAATAGAAGCTTAAAACCAATTAGTTCAGGTGGTATCACAAGAGCAGAGATAGGGAACCTTTTAGAAAACTTAAAGACAAATATCTTAAGCACAATAGGTTCCCAGTTGAACACCCTTAAAATAAAAAGGACACAGGAGGAGGAAAATGCAGCAATGAGCATATATTGCCCAAGATGCAAGAGGAAGCATTCCTCAAGGGAATTCCCATTAGATAACATTTTAGTTTGTGGCTTCTGTACAGAAGACCATGTGACTAAAAAATGTCCATCATTTCTCGGTTTATTATCCATCTATAGGAGTGGAGATTCTGGGGAGTCTTTTTATGCACCTAGGAGGCCATGGCAACCTAGGAACCAACCCACATACCCGGATCTACAATATCAAGTTCCACCCTATTATCAACAACAACAACAGTGGAACCCACCAGGTTGGAAAAACTGGTCTACTCAGTACCAACATCCTTGGTTTAAAGGATGGAGAGGAGGACATAACCAATGAAACCCTCAAGCTCCACCTATCCCTATGTCCAACCATCATTATCCTCAGTTCCCACAGAACACTCCACGGCTTCTACCAGGTTTTGTTCCACCACCTTTACCTCCTATTCCACAACAACAACTGCTACAATATCAAAATACAAGCTCCTTGATACCAAAACTATTACCGGCACAACCAGTGTTGAATCCCAATAATAAGCCCCCTCAACCTCTTCACAATGTTGAGATGTAGGCCTTCCCGACATATGTTATTACTCCTGTTCCATTACAGGAGATTCAACTAAGATCGGGAAAAGTTCTGGAGAGGCAGAGACCTTCAGTAGTCATCCAGGAAGAAGAAGAAGAAACCAATAAACAATCCACAGATAACACTAGGTGGGAAGATGCTATTAGCCCGAAGAATCAATAACCCAAGCTTCCCCAAAATGAACCTTCACAAATTACAAAGGTCCCTCCTTATCCAGAATGATTGGTAATTGAGAAACCTACCACCCACTTGGAATTTGACATTTTGAATGAATTGAAAAATATTTGTGTCAATATTCCCCTGCTTGAAGCCATTAAAGACATTCCAATCTGCAATAAGGTAGTCAAAGAATTGTCTATTAAGATGCCAGGTAGGAAGAAAAAATATTCCCCTACAGTACATTTGATAGGAGGACTTTCTGAGTACATATCAGAGCAACCAAAACTAGCAAAGTATGGGAACCCAGGAAACCCCGTGGTGACCATAACCATTAATGAGGTCTCCATTGGAAACACTCTCATAGACCTAGGGGCAGCCATCAATGTTATGACTGCTACTACCTTGGAACAATTACAGTTACAACCTATTCTTTGACCTACCCCAACCATTTTGAAATTAGAAGATAAGACTAGGTTTATACCTGAAGGAATTTTAGATGATATCATGGTTACTTTAGCCTCGTGGGAGTACCCAGTAGATTTTTTTGTTATTCACTCAAAGGATCCTGCCAAAGGCCATCCCATCATTTTGGGAAGACCTTGGCTAGCCACAACCAATGCATTTATTGGCTGTAGAGAAGGGGAAATGACCATCTCAAATGGTCTCTCTATCCAGAAGCTCACCATTTACCCTCCAGCTCAACCTATTATGGAGAATATATGGTGGCTTGAATGTCCATACGAGAGGGAGGACTGGGAAGAACCCGTATTGCCAAGTGACCATGCATGGGCACTTTAGAAGCACACAACAAAAAATGTGCTAAACCAGTTTATTTCTGCTATCACATGTGTGGATTTTCGACAGTCTTTTCCCTAATTTGAGTACATGTTTGGGGAATAATTTCAAGAACAATTATACCCATCCATTTTTTCTTCGACATATTTTATTTTCAAGATAGATGAGTTTGCCATGTCTTACACTATGCCCTATGAGATTAGTCCAGGAAAAGTTTTACATATAAACTCTGGGCTAGATGTAGACCAACATAAACAGTTAGTAGATATCCTTAAAGAACAATCAGGAGCATTTGCCTGGGAATACACTGACATGAAGGGCATACACCTCGACACATGCATCCGTCACATATATACCCAGGGGGAAGTAACACATGTTAGGCAACCCCAGAGAAGGATGGACCCAACACTTAAAGATATAGTCAAGGAGGAGATCCAAAAGTTGTTAAATGTCGGATTCATTTATCCCATCTACGATAGTAAGTGGGTATCCCCGCTTGTAGAGGTTCCAAAGAAAGTGACTGGGAAATGGATAATTTGTGTTGATTTTCAAGAACTCAACAAAGCCACTCTGAAAAACTACTTTCCTCTCCCTTTCATTGACCAAGTTCTAGATACCTTGTCTAGCAAGAAGTATTTTTCCTTTCTAGATGGGTACAATGGGTACAATCAAATTCTTATAGCACCCGAAGACCAGGACAAGACTACCTTTACTTGTCCTTGGGGCACCTATGCCTATAGGGTCTTACCATTTGGATTGTGTAATGATCCTGCCACATTTCAACAAGCAGTATTGGGGATATTTGCTAATCTAATTCATGATTGTGTGGAGGTCTACATGGACGACTTCACAGTCTATGGTAACACTTACCAGGAAGCTTTAGAACACTTAAAAAAAGTCCTCATCAGATGCCAGGAAATTAACCTATATCTAAGTCATGAAAAATGCAAAATGTTGTTAACTAAAGGAGTGGTTCTAGGACATCATGTTTCGTCTGAAGGGATAAAATTCAATCTTGCAAATATTGAGGTCATCGTCAGACTTCCACCCCTCAAGACTCAGAAAGAGGTGAGAATCTTTCTTGGACATGCCGGATATTACCGACGGTTTATTGAAAATTTTACAAAGATTGTTGCACCTATGTTTGGATTACTAATAAAAGATGTTGATTTTGTTTGGACTGAGCAGTGTCAAACTGCCTTTGAAACCCTAAAAGCTAAGCTGTCCGTGGCACCCGTTCTTAGAGGGCCTAATTGGAATTTCCCATTTCATATATCCACTGATGCCTCCAACACCACAATAGGAGGTGTATTAGGGCAAAAAGAGGACCAACAATCCTATGCCATTTATTTTGTGAGCAAGAACTTGTCCCCTTCCGAGTTAAACTACATAGTCACTGAGAAAGAATTCTTGGCAGTTGTTATGCTATTAACAAGTTTCATCATTACATTACAGGTTATGAAGTATTTGTACATACCGATCATTCTGCCATTAGATTCCTCATGAATAAACCCATAACTAATGGCCGAGTGACTAGGTGGCTTTTGTTATTGCAATAATTTAATATCACTGTGCTTGACCGACCTGGTAAGGATAATGTAGTAGCTGATTTTCTTTCTTGAATAAAAAATGAGGATGATGATATCCCTGTAGATGATAGTTTCCCAGACGAGCACCTCTTTTCCCTTTTTGTCAATACCCCATGGTTTGCAGATATGGAAAACTATTTGGCTACTAGGAAGTTACCGTCTCATTTTTCACCTCATGAAAAGCGTAAAATTATTACACAGAGTGATAATTACTCTTGGGTTGGTCATGATCTTTTTCACAAAGGTCTTGATTTGATTATTCGTAGATGTGTCCAGGAGGATGAGGTACCAGAAATACTATGAAGCTGTCATGATGGACCATGTGGTGGCCATTTTTTTGACAAATGTATAACATACAAGGTGTTACATTCGGGTTACTATTGGCCTAGCATTTTCAAAGATGCTGCCAAGTATGTGAGAAGTTGTGATAGTTGCCAAAGGATAGGAAGACCTACATAAGCTGAAGAAATGCCTTTGCGTGCCCAAGTTATGATAGAAACCTTCGAAAAATGGGCCCTCGACTTTGTAGGACCAATTTCACCCATGTCCCATAGGAAAAACTATATTTTGGTTTGTACGGACTATGTCACCAAATGGGTAGAGGCAAAAGCCCTATTCAGGGCTACAGAGAAGTCTGTTGTCGAATTTATCTATGAAGACATCTTTACCCGCTCCGGTGTCCCCCGTGAAATTGTTATCGACCAAGGCACTCAATTCAGTTCCAAGCTGATGAGAGAGCTAACAAAGAAATATGGGATTAAACACCGTAAATATTCTCCATACCATCCGCAAGACAATGGTCAGGTAGAATCCACAAATAAAGTTATGGAAGCCATCTTGACCAAGACTATTCAATTACATCACCGGGATTGGGCTGATAGGCTCCCAGAGGCTTTGTGGTCATATCAGACCACCTGGAGAAATACCACTGGGCATACCCCTTATGAGCTAGTGTACAGGAAACAAGTACTTTTACCAATAGAATTCCAAGTAAGGACCTTCTGTATTTCCGCAGAATTAGGATTGAACCTAGATGAGGCTCAGAAGCAATGAGTCTTACAATTGAATGGGTTGGATGAAATAAGGCAAGATGCCATCCAACAGACAATATTAGTCCAAAACCAGAGGAGCAAGTGGCATGGAAAGTTTATTAAGAATAAACACTTCCAACCTGGTGGTTGGGCCCTTACGAGGTAGACACTGTATATGACAATGGAGCTGTAAAAATTAAAACAATTGACGATGGACAAGTCTCCTTTGTGGTAAATGGACACCGACTTAAATTTTATCATAAGCCCATTTCCATAGAGGATTTTCTACAAGTCATGTCAACTGACAAGGCATTGAACTTAGTAGATGGGGAAGTTCCCCCTTGTTCTTGAAAAGTTTTCTAAATTTCCCATTGTATATATGTAAATAGTTTTTAAATTTTGTTAATAAGGCAATTCTAGAGATTTCTGTAAGTATTTATTTCACCAGGAGTACACAGTGTCAAGGATCTTTCTTCAAAAATTGTTACACTTGAATTTTGTATCTGCTAAAGCATCAAATGAATATCGAATTACTGTAATTAGCCATATTTTTGCAAGAATTCTCATTTTTAGGCATTCTAAAGTAGTTTCTCTTGAAACTCTTCACCACTGTATAAGGAAGTAATACCATAACTATCAAGTCTAGAGGTCTCTCATACAGTTTTTCTAGGAAACCTGAGTAAGTGAGTCAAGTGTCTTTATCAAAGAGTAACAAGGAGGTCTAATTAGTGGCTAGTCATGGAAACATCACAATAATTACAAATGAAGAAAGTAAGTTGAGCCTAGAGATACCTTTTTGTTCTTTCTCAATGGTACCATCCACTACACACTAAATAGCTTGATTATATCATATATTTAGATAGGCCACGTTCGCTTAAGTACCCCTTACGTCGGGACAATCACTAAGTAATATAACAGAAAGTCATCCTCTAACATAAATACCATCCCAATTGAAAAAATAAAGAAAAGTTGTTTTCAGAGCTGTTCTCCCATCTTCTTGCATAAAGCAATCTTATACTAAAATCTTAAAATATGGAGGGCCAGTCTCTGAGGGTGTAAGAGGCTAACCTATCGGGATACTGAACGGGTCTGCTGGTAGTGGGTACTGGCCTGTGGTATGACTAGGTAAACCCGCTGGAGTATTGAACATGCTTGCTGGCAGCGGGGCATTCTGCCTAGTGAGGATAGTAATCTGAAAGAAATAAATAATAAATTTAAACTTGTCCTGATGTACGACATTACTTGCAGACAAAGATGGCATAAAGTATGTGTGGTTAAGCTACGGTTAATGAACTCCATAAACTTTCCATTGGAAAATGACTCTAAGACTATCTTGAAACTCTCTTGCCTACCTCTTCTTATCTATATATAGGATCTCTTGTCCTATAGGTGGAGCCATCTTCTAACCATCTCGTCAGACCAATTTGTGAAATTTTATCTTTACACTTGACATACTATAAATCTTCGTCTATTGGAGGATACTCACTGGTTTCCTATACTTTTGATTGTGAGGTATCACAATACTTAGGTGTGGGGGAGGGGTTCATGAGCTGACAAATGATCATTGCCTAGAGAAATAAAGCTTTGCAAGAATTTTTGTATTATTTCCATGATACAGGTTACTACATTGATAGTCATTTTTATTTTTAAAGTGTTAAGCTCTTGTGTGCTATAAATTACTAAACATATACTTAACAAACCACTCTTTATCGGTTTATCTTTCATTACAAGCTGTGCATTGTAGGATTGACAATACATGTTTTATACTTGCTATAACCTGTTCATTGTAGTTTTGACATTATATGTCATTTGCAAGAGGATTGAGTGAGCATGATGGCAAAATCAACAACAATAGAACATTCTGCCTCTGCTCATTTACCACTATGATTGTCAAAAACACTTCAAATTTGCAGGCTATCCATTATAAGAAGTGCAAATGTACTTAACACTGAGGTACCGTATGAAGTATCATATGCGGTGCCATATGAATTGCCGTATGAGGTGTCAAACAAAGTACCATATGAATTACAAACCAGTAACTATCCTAGATTCTAGGTAACCAGAACTTAATTACATTCAATTGAATTGGTTGTAGGAAATTGATTGAATATGCTTTATATGTTCATGATCAAATGTCCAAGTCAAAAGAATTGGACATTGATCTAACTGCGCATCATTACATTGCCCCCAAAAACGAGCCTCCTAATTCAAAATTTCCCGCACATGGCAGCTCGTGTGCACATATGTGCAACCTACTCCACTATAGGCACATTCAAAATCGGGTTAGGCAACCATTATCTCAATTCGCCCTTGCCATTTTCTTTGCCCTGCATTAAGAAATCGTGCCCAACCTCTACCATTTCTTCCCCTGTTCAAATCGCGTCCGGTGCCCAATTCGTGCCATTTGTTGACATGTTCGCACCCTTTCCTGGTGAATTTTGCCTCTGCTACAATGAATAGGAGGTACGAACCCTCTTCCTATGCGGATCTCTTTGCCATTCCTGAATTTGCACAATGCAGAGAGGTGGTTTTGTGTGCAGGCTGGGGGCCATTTTTGTCTAACTTGCAGGGCCACGATGATGCCCTCTCCATGTAATTTGTCGTTGGTTTCGATGGTAAGACAACATGCATGGGGTCTCTTTCCTTTGAAGTCTCAGAAGAGTCCATTGCTGCAGCTACGAAGCTCCCAAGAATGGGAGATAGATGGTTCAAAAACCACCAATTGTCGCGCTCAAGTTATAACAGGGTTTTTAAGCCCGAATTCAAGAACAATTCAGGAGAAAAAGGATATTCTAGGGAGTGGATAAGGGTGGAATTGATCAACCCTCTCATCATCATCACAAGGTTGATTACATGCGAAGGTAGATACTCCACTTCCAAATATTGTCATTTCATATTGTTGGCTCATTTTCTGTTCAACAAACCTTTGAACTTCCCCTTCTATTTTCTAAAAAGCTTGGAGAAGATGTCCTCTCAAGTGAGGAAGAATGTGACTAACCCCCACAATAGTCTCTTTCACCATGGCTTGATCAAACTCCTTGTTCTAGCCGAACTAGAGAAACAAGGGAAAACTTGAGATGCCTTTATCTACCAATTTACAAACCCTCACTTGATAATTAAGACCGACAAAAAGCCACTTAGCCTAAGAATTATCTCTCCATCCAAGCCTCACTCTCCAAGAACTCCAAACCCCCTTGTACAAACCCTCTCTTTGCCGAAACAATACAAAAAGCTTGTTGATATCCCTACTTCTTCATTGGGTAAAAAGACCAAGATCAAGGACCAAAATAATCCTATTGTTACCCCCCAATGCCTTCAATCTCTCTTGATCCGACACCTAAAAATCTCCAAGAAGTAATCCAATAAGAATTTCACATCGTTCCCACATATAGGAGGGGAGCCAATCGATTTGGTATAGGACCCATTCAAAAGAGTACCCAGAGCACAATAAAAAAACCTTATGCAAAACCCATGCCTGCTTCGGATCCTATCCNTTACCCCCCAATGCCTTCAATCTCTCTTGATCCGACACCTAAAAATCTCCAAGAAGTAATCCAATAAGAATTTCACATCGTTCCCACATATAGGAGGGGAGCCAATCGATTTGGTATAGGACCCATTCAAAAGAGTACCCAGAGAACAATAAAAAAACCTTATGCAAAACCCATGCCTGCTTCGGATCCTATCCAAGTGTCCTCCGATCTTGAGAGCCCTCACAAGAGACTTAGGGAAGTTTATGCGAATGGATTAGAGCCACTAAGAAAGATAAAATTAGAACCTACCTCTCCTTACCAATCCCCCATCACTCCTACTTCACCCATGCCTACTCTAGATCCTAAAACTGATATATTGTCCACATCCCTCAAAGGATCTAATCCTTCCTCAGAGATCATTGATTCTGCCCCATCCATTGAGAAACTACAAAAATAAAACCATCAACTTCTCCAATAGTTGGAAGAAAGGAAGACAATAGACGCACACCTTCATCATGATAATGCAGTTCTCCAAGAAAAGGTTAACTCCCTTCAATGGTTGGTTGATGAGATGACCAAATCCAACCGCATCCTCAGAGCACAGATGAAGCAACACAAAAGGCACAAGGCAAAGTCTTCATAGCAAGAAGGAGAGGCTTCCAAAGCTGATCCTCCTCAACAAGCCTAGTCGAGGGGTAATTTCTTTTTGTTTATAATGGGACCTGGAAAATTGTAAGTGTGGGGGTAATGTTGGGCCAGAGATATGATCAATTTTATGATAGTTATTAGACACTTTTTCTGAATGTACATATGTGTTTTTCATGTTTTGAAGGAGATTTTTGAAGAATTTTATGCTAAAATGATATGATCTACACCAGGTACATATGATTCTTGTTTAATGTTCATATTGAGTATAATTCATCACCTTTTTATGCTCCTAAGGATCTGATTCACATTTTTTGGTGTTACAAGGCAAAACCACATCACATTTCTACTTTCGGCACTCAGTCCAGTACTCCTTTCGGCACTCAGTCTGGTACCCAATCCGACACTTCCTTCAGCACTGTGTCTTGCAAAAAAACGGTGGGCAATTTGGTGGTTATGGTATTGACGACTAGTGGTGGGCAAATCGGGAACATGAGTTTTTCTCGTGCTTGCCCCCTCCAACTACTGAACTCCTGACAACTCAGTTTTGGTTGTTAAACATGGCGATTATTGGCCCACTCCGTTTCAGTAGTTAGGGCATCATTTAATGTACATTGCCGAATTTAGAAGTGGTTCGACCCTCCTGTGGTCGACCACTTGGTCTGTAAACATTATAAATACCACCGTGGTGGTTAGATAATTGTTCAGGAAGTAGAAGAACCAGTGTGATAGGAAAAACATGATTTTACTCTGTTTTGCTATTTTTCGTTGCCAGATTATATAGAAACTGCATTTTTGAGTTTTTATGGTGAAATCGAATTGCTGAGTTCGTGGTGTGCTTTTAGGAAGTGACCACGACTTGCTGGGGGGCCCACCAGCAGTCTGGTAATTGTTCTTTATGTTGTTTATGCATTTTATAGTTTAGTTGTTCTCTTTATTTCCTGTACATGCATTATCATTTTGTTAATTAGTTTGTTGTTGTAATTTAATTGCTTTAACTCTCTTTTGCAGGTTAGTATGAAGGATTGTGTTAGCATGCATTGATCTTGTAGTTAGGAACGAATTTGCAAATTCCTAGATTAATCATGTGCGCAATTAGATATTAGATTATGTTTTTGTTTATGATTTTAGAATCAAATTTAAAACAAAGTTTTAAATAGAGGAGAACGAAGTTTTAAATTGAGTTTTATTTAACAAGGATTTGATGGATGGATAGGATTAATTTCAGTTTTTAATTATAGATGATTATTTCATTTTTATGTATATGTTGCTTAATTAGTTGTTGATTAATGTATTTGTTAGTTTACTTTTTAATGTCATGTTTTAACTTATGTTCTTAAGCATTTTCCTTATTACAGTTTGAATTGTTAAGATAGATATAACATAGTTTCATTTTATGTAATTTCTTTCCTAGAATTATATTGCAATTATATTTCTTAGTTAATGATTGAATTTAGTATGGATTTTGCTTACATAGTATAGAAGCACAATTGTGATCTCGTTATATTGTTGATGGTTAATAATTCATGAATATGCAAGGTAATTAACATTGTTTCCATAATGACTAAATTCTCATTGGATTGTTTAATCCATACCTTTCACTTTGCTATTGAGATCAATGTTGAGTTTATACCATTTGAATTATCCTTTGTTATCAAGTGCCACCGAGATATCATACGACACCGGAGACATTCACACAGCCACCAACACTATATTTGAGTTTTCATAGATTAGAAGATATAGTTTCTTTCTTTCGTAGATTATAAGATATAGTTTCTTGCTTTTGTAGATCAGAAGATATAGTTTCTTGATTTCATAGATCATAATATAGTTCTATTGCTGCTGTAGGATAGATAGTCTTTTGCCTTGATAGGTTAGAGAGCAGTTTGCTTATCATAGATTAAAGGTTAGTTGTTAGTCCTTCTTGCTTTCAATTAAATAGATTTCCTTTTATGAATTAGAAATAGTTTTGAAGTTTGAATTAAGATTATAGTCCACTTGCCTCTTAGGCTAGATAGTTGTTCAATGAGAAATTTTTATTAGATTACTTGCAGTAGAAGTTGTCTTAGAGTAGCTAGTTGTTTATTTTCTTTAATAGGTTAGCTAGTTGTTTTGCTTACTTGTTTACTTGCTTTAATAGGTTAGCTAGTTGTCTTGCTTACTTGTTTACTTGCTTTAATAGAATAGTTGCTGGCTTGTTTATTTACTTGCTTTCATAGGATAGTTGCTCATTGAATTTAGGTTGGCAAGTTAAAGTAGTTTTCTTTTGTTATTTGCTTATTGTTATGCTTAATAGTTGCGTTTGCTTATTGTTATGAACTAGTTTGCTTTACATAGGGTTTTTACTCGCTTTCTTAGAACTATCCATCGATCCTTGGTCCAAAAGTACTTAGGTTACATAGTTTAAAGTTGCTTAGTAGGGTTTTCTCATTAGATAGCTTTGCTTGAGTATATTACCTTAGATAACCACTTCCTTAGTTAGACTATACTATTACCAGCCCTTCTACCTTTGGCATATATTTTGCTACAACTCTAAGTTTACTTACCTCGGGTTGAAAATTTAATTGAGGGGTTTTAGTGTGTTATTAATGCATATACAACACCCATCACTATTTATCTTGTCTTTTCATTATCCCGTTCAAGGACAATATGAAAATCATTCCCTTTGTAACAAAATATTTGTAGCAATGGAAACACTGAGTAGAGATTACTACCAAATACAAGAGTTGATGTTCATGTTGGGAGATTTTCCATTATCCCTTCCCTTCGCCTAGATACTCATGACATTTTTCAGAAGAAAGATTATATGTTCATCATTTGATTGACAAACAATATGTAGCACAAATCCATGCCTCATTTCATTGATAGACCATCTTTGAATTCTTCCAATTGTTTGTAACATGCAGGGGTTGTTGCACATTACCACATCTAGAATGAGTTGATGTGAAGTAGTTGCCCATTATGCCTTTTCTTGGCAAAAATATTATTATATATTGGAACAAAAATATTATATGCCTTTCACTTCATTGACAACCAATTTGCCTTCATTTCATTGACAAACTATTTGCAGTGGGAAGCCATGCTTCATTTCATTGGCAAACAATCTTTGAATTCTTACATTTGCCTGTAAGATGCAAAGGTTGATTCACATTACCACACCTACAACAAGTTGATGCAAAGAAGTTGTCCATTACCCCTTCCTTTAGCCTGATTTCTTATGATATATTGCAATGGAAAGCTTATATGACCATCATTTCATTGAAATATCTACAACTAATAAAATTAAAGAAGTTGTCCATCACCCCTTCCCTTATCCTGGACACTCATAATATATCATAGTAGAAAACTTATATGCCCATGATTTCATCGAGGACAACTTGCAATAAAAATCCATCATCCATTTCACTGATAGAAAATATTTGAACTTTTACAAATGTGAATAAGATGAAAAGGTTGTTTCTCGCTACCACATCTACAACTATTTGATATAAAGAGGTTGTCCATTACCCCACAAAAATCCAAGCACCATTTCACTAATAGACAATATTTAACTTCTCGTCGTTGTTTGTAAGATGCATAGGTTATTGTCCATTACAAGTTAAAACATCTACAACAAGTTTATGTAAAGAAGTTGGTCTATTGCACCTTCCCTCAACTTGGATACTTATGATATTGGAGCAAAAAGATTATATGCATGTCATTTCATTGATAGATAATTTACAACACAAAGCCATGCCTTATTTCATTGACAACAAATATTTCAATTGTTGTTTTTAAGATGCAAATATTTTTGCTCATTACCACAACTACAACTAATTGAAGCAAAGGTGTCCATACCCCTTCTCCCCACCTGGATACTTATGATATATTAAAGAAAAAAGTTTGTGTGTCATTCAATTCATTTCATTGACAGATAATTTTTAGCACAAAGCCATTCCCCATTTCATTGATAAACAATCATTGAATTTTTCCATTTGTTTGTAAGATGCATATAGGCACATTTCATTGACAAATAATTTGCAACACAAATCCATGCCTCATTTCATAGATAGACAATATTTAAATTCTTCCAATTGTTTGTAATATGCAAGTAGGAATGATTTATTTAAAATAAATGTGAACCTTAAAACATATTAAAATACATTCAAAACAATATGTACGTGGCATTCCAATTCAGTAATCTATGGCTTGATGAGACCAATATAGTTTGTAATAATTTTTTTCAAAGGAAAATCTCGTGGAAAAACCCAAGGAATGTTTCCCTACATTTATGAATGACATATATAATAAACATGTCATGTATATTATTGTGCTTAATCCAAGGGAATTTGAACCAAACACATGTTAGTACAGAACTAGCCAAATGCCCAACAACACTAGGGATAACTAATTGAACTAACCTCTTAAGCTAGAATTGCTTATAAGACACATAAATATGATGAGTTCAAAATAAATAAAAACTTGAAAACACAATAAAATGCACTCAAAACAATACACACATGGCATTCCAGTTCAATAATATGTAGCTTGATGAGACCAATGTAGTTTGTAAAGAGTTCACAGTGTCACTTCCCACTATGGGATAAAAAACACATGTAAAGTATAATATAAGAACCACATGGCTAAATGGAATGACTTAGAAAAAAATATTGCACACATAAACTATTCAATGTATTATTAATGAAACACATATAAATACATTAGTCTTGGCCTTAAGATAGATTGACTATCTTAGCCATACAATCCATTTAGTTGAGAGAATCTCTCAACCTCACACATAAATAAGATCTAACATCTCTCCTAGATAGATAAAAAACTCCTAAATCACTCATGTAGAGATAATTTATATATTACAATTAACAAACCATAATCTTAACAATATGATGAAGAATACCTCATATTAAGTACATAAGACAAGTAGGGAGTTAATTACTCCAACGGAAGAGGTTATCCACCATGTAGAAGCCCAATGATTGGGAGGTTGCTACATGGTTATTGATATCCCATGCCATACCATGAATGGTGGATGTGATCTGTGTTGGCCAACCATTGTCTCCATTTTCTGATCACATTAAATTGTCCATTCACCATGAAGCAATAAATTTTTGGTACCTATCTCCTTGTCCCCTTGTTGTCAAATGTCGATTGTCGCGTATGGGTATTCACCCCATGAGATCCTCCAAATCCACTAGAACTGCTTTATCCCACAAGATCCGCCAAATCCATCGGATCTACTCTCGCTGGCATCCTGGATCTGCCTGTAGTGACTTGAATTCTGAAACTAAATCCCTAACCTACCAATGCAACATAGTTCACAATTGTATTCAACAAGCTATTTTTTGTATCTGGTGCACCACGAGATCCACGAGAATTTCTGGGCATTTCAATTTCTGGAGACTTTCTTGGCATTGTCTGGAATTTAGAACTTGCAATTATCTCTCCTGGGTAAGTCTCATACTCTTTCACAACAACATATGAAGTCCATTGTTTGACATTCATCATAAGGCAGCTCATAAATAGTTTTACTTGTATTTGTAGCTCCCATTTTTTCCTAGAAAGATTCTATTGCACCCACACAACACATATTTTGTCTCTTTAAAAGCAAACTCATGTGTCAACCAGTGATGAAATTTGACAGACAACAAATTGTTTGTCAGGGGATATTTACTTGTATTTTACAGTTAAAAATTTCAAGTTATTTGTTCGTATTTTACAGTTTAAAATTTCTCACCTGTCAATTTTCTCATTTATAAGAAAAACAAGTATTGAAATTATCAAAACGAAAACATTTTGAAATTATCCAAACGAAAACATTTTGAAATTCCTACCTATGTGACAATATCTTTCTCTCAAGATTTTAAATGTGCCAACATCCTTCTCTCACGATTTTAAAATTTGTAGAAAAGTTTGAAGAGTCGCCAAACTTTTCTTTCAAAATAAATGGAAAATGCAGGGCCTTTATTCAAATACTTCTACTACAAGATAAGTGTGCTTCAGATTTAACCAAGATAAACTTGCTCCATCTTTAACCACAATGATACAAACTTCCATCTCACCAAACTGTGAGAAATATAGCAACATTTATGAATTTCAATTTAACCGTGTCGCTCCAATTTTGTCTCTAGTCAACTCCTCATTTTTTCGACAACTTAATTTGGATGGACAATGATTGAAAATTCAACTTAGCTATACTCCCAAACACATAAATGATAATTGCACCTATACATTGAGGATTATAAATTTTGAATGAATTATGGTTGGTCAACAACGATAGGAAATTACGTGAAACTAAACTCAGAAAAATATACTCACGGTTATGAATACTTCATCGCGTCTCTCCAATTGGTGTTTCAAATACCCAAATTAAGAAAGCATTACAAATTTTAATATATAAGATATTTATAATTTTGTTGAAAAATTATTAATAGTCAATATGTTTTACAGCCACCGTCTGTGTATATCATCACATGTTTTGTATATATAATAACTTGTAAATTTTTGTGCATACATTACCCAAATTAAGAAAGCATTACAAATTTTGATAGATAAGACATTTATTATTTTGTTGAAAAAATATTAATAATCAATATGTTTCCTTGCCCCACCATCTTTGTCTTTGTCTCTGTCTCTCTTCACATGATTTGTATATATAATAACTTCTAAATTTTCACACACACACACACACACACACACACACACACACACAATATGTTACAAATATGGTAACAAATGTAACTTTATACCAAATGAATAAATAACATTGTGATAGTTTCTTTATTAAATCTCTTTATTTTCTTTATCGATAATTTAAACCATACTTTATAGTTATTCCTCTTGTTGACCTAATATAGGTGAGTACTAGTGTTGTCTATTGTGAAACTGTGAATCACTCATTAAATTAAAATAATAACTTCTAAATTTGTGTACATACATTACCCAAATTAAGAAAACATTACAAATTTTAATATATAAGATAGTTATTATTTTGTTAAAAAATGATTAATAATCAATATGTTTTTCTACCACGGTCTATGTCTCTCTTCACATATTGTGTATATATAATAACCTATGATTTTTTGCACATATATTAAATATACATATTAATTTAAATTTCATAAATATAAAATATGGTACTAAATGTAACTTTATACCAAACGAATAAAAAGACAATTTCTTACACATAGTTGGTTGGGCATTCTTCAATTAAAAGACAATTTCTTTATTGTTGTCTAGATGAATATATGCAAAATTTGTGTTCATTTTCTATTATGAGAATCATTGTATTATGCGTGTTGTGTATAATAATATGTTTGATATTTCCATTGCATTGTATTTCTTCACACCTAAACATGCATTCTATTAAAATTTGGCGCTTCTTCGAAGCTCAATTAGTTGTTATTAGGATTTCACCTCGAATTAACCAATTAATGTTACCATGATTTTCTTTACAAATCAATCTCCACATCATCTTTATCGATGGTTGGAATTGTGGTTTATACCTACAATACTATTACTAATTTGTTGGAATCCTTGGCTTGGAATTCCTCAATTCCTCAGCATTGTTCAATGCTTATAGTTAAGGTATTCTCTTTAATTGAAGTGCAAGTTTAGATTTATTTTATTTCTTTATTTTATTATTATAATTATGATATTTTTTATTTTTTTAAATCTTAAAACTTTAAATTTAATCATTAATCTTATTCATATTTCATATTTTTGCACTATAAATATACAACCATTCCCAAATATAACAACAAACATTAATATTATAGCACAAGTTCTTTTATATGTTTTTTATTTTTACTATATTTTCTGAAAGTAGTTAAAATATCTGGCTTAAAATTAGAGGAATTCATTTATTTGTATTTTTGTAAAAGTGTTCAATTGATTCATAATCTTTGTCTATATTGTTTCCTTATTATAACCAATTTGTACGGGGGGAATTTATGAGATGATGTGATAATTGTTTGTAACTTGGAATCCTAGTGTGAACATGGACATCATTATAAGACAAAGAGGAAATGCCACAATGTATGTTGCATGTAGCAACACCTTTATTATCACGCATAAGCGTATATCTCATTTCTAGAATAGATAGGCATATGGAATTGTTGCTTATTTTTTAAAGGTGTTTTTATAGTCATTCTAACATTGTTGTTGTTTACATATTCATTTATAGGGAATAATTGAGAAAATCGAGGAAAATAAACATGAATGGGCTGTAGTTATCAAATGCACTAAATATGTATTTTATTGTTTGGTTGGTGATTGTGTCAATATCTTGACTTGTTCAAAACTATTCAGACTTAATCACCATTGTGATATCATACATAATCTCCCTCCAATTCCTCCATGCCCAAGAGGTCGAGTAATATATGGAAATGCTAAACGCACTACCAAATCACCAAGTAAGGTTAAAAGGAAGAATGAAAAAATTCATTATGATGTAGATGCAAGGTTGTGTCGTGCACGGAAGCAGACATATCAAAGATTCATCAATGGAGAAATTAGTTACGCTATAAGTATTTATTAGCATTTGTATCTGTTTTTTTTTAATAATATAATTTTATTATTATTGACTAAATTCATTGAAACTCTTTTTCCCTATCAGTTGCTACATTTGATCAACTCAACGATGATTCAAAGAAAAAAAATTCATAAAAAAATGAATCGTTGGGATCAAATTTTACCTCTTATATGTATGGACACAACTAAGCAAATAGATATTGCTTTACAACAAAAAGAAGAACAAGGCCTTCTAATGATGTAGGGGAAGAAGAGTTGGATGGGCATGCCCATATATTAAACTTTGGGGAAACTAGTAATAACAATGAGTACACAGTTGAGTCAATTTTTTTGCATGCATTGATTTTCAAGACATTTTAACATTAGATGGTATTTGTTTTTGTTATCAATTGTATATTGATTCCCCATTGTTATTGATATGCCTAGCCTGATCAACAGAATTACCCAGAGAGATCACCACATAGTTTTGTTGTTGAATATAAATCCACTAACTTGGATATCAAAACAACATCAAGTTCTCAACCATTATGACGCTCATCTATATTTCAAGGGATTTTTGGGGAAGTAAGTTTTTCTTCCATACAACCTATTTTATAAAAACAATAACATATAAATTATTATATTCTACTAGGATGACAAGGTGAAAAATGAATATTCTATTTTTTTGGATTTTCTTTTGAGATTTGTCATTGATTATATAGATTTAATTCTTTTAATCTATACATGGTTTCTTCTTTATGGTGCAAGTGTATTTTTTAGAACCATTACAATCATTACAAACCCCAAAAGATGGTCAAAAAATTGAAAAGAATATAAATGAAACATATCAAATGCTACAACCATGTTCACATTCAATGTGACAATATAAAGTAAGTTTGTATGTATTTATAATTTTATATAATCATTAGCAAAATTTTACATTTAATTCAGTTTGAGTTTCATACTTATATCTTTTTATAAATTTATGTTTGGAATAAAGCATATACATCTCCCAAATTTCCTTTGCACACAAATGGTGGTGGACATGATGGTGGAAATGCAACACCTTTTTCAGAAATCCACCATAAATCACATTATTTCCAACCATTACAAAATTCCCCTCCACTTGAAAGAAAAATTAGGAGAGGTAAGTTATATACCCTATACCCATATTTTCATTATATCAATATCAATTTTGATATTTATTGATAGTGTTTTAACTTTTACATAAGATAAAAAAGGTAAATGATTCTGCTATATTTAAAGGGACAAGAATCACACCAAATAACTTGAAAGCACATGGGTTCACGTCTCTCAAACAATACATAGAACATATATGTTCAACTGGTATTGTTCTCACGAAACCCACTAGGTTTACTACTTTGAAGTCTAAAAATGCACAAGTTTAAGTAACTTGGACTATAAATTTATAGCTTTGATCAGTCTTTTGTATAAATAGGGGCTACACACAAAGACATGAAAATATTTAAGCCTAGAAGGAATGAGTCTTTACATAGTTTCAATAACTCAACTTTCTAGTATTATGTTTTATGTTTTGAATCTCAATATTTTTGGCACATAAAGCACAAAAAAAAATTGGTTTTATGGAAGTCACTTTTATTTAAATATATAAAGTATTGTAGTCTAGTCTCTCAAATATAAGAAGGAGTTTCATTTTTTACAAGCATTTTATGTGCCCTACTTTATATATTCTAATTTCTACAAGAAATTAATATGTGTTTGTTGTTAATTGTGGAATATGATAATATAAAGAACTTATATTCAAAATATACATGTTTAAACATAAATGCTTCAATATTATGGAAAAACTAAATGAACAAAACATAAATTTTTAATTTGTGCATGTAATCCAATTTTAATTTAAATATTTATAAAATATAATATAATAAAACAAATATTTCACATTCTTGTTGATACAAGAGGAGTTTCATGTTTTTTCACATACTTGGTAATTGTGGAATATAATAATGTAGATAAATTATATTCTAAGTATACATGTTTAAGCATGGATGCTTTGAGATTATGGAAAACAAAATGAATAAAGTGGGCTTTTGCTCTTTTCAATCGATGCAATACCTTAATTAGACTTTAAAATCAAAAATATTTTTTATATTCTCAAGCCTTCCCTACTACATCAAACATTACAAACAATTTTATAAATTCATAATAACATAAAAGATTGTCATAATCAAGTACACTTGTTTCGTGTGATGTCATATATATAAAAATAAAAAGATTTGATTATAAGAAAAGTGAGAGAAAGAACATATTCACATACTCCTTATATATATAATTTAGTTTATTATTTTTTCAATATTTTTTTTGTAAAATTTAAAATTTACAAATGAAAAAAAGTTTGTTACAAGATTAAAAAAAATAAAAATTTGTTACAAAATTATTCAAGGATTAAAATATTTTTCTTTTTATTTGAATTACTAAAGCACGTGAAATTTACCATTTCTTCTAAACATATAAAGAGCAAATCAATAATTTTTTATAGAATTATAAACAAGGACCATAACAAAACCATGGTAAACAAACCTTGATAAAGAAATAATGAATGCATTCAAACCATAAACTTAAACTAGGGTTAAGCTAATTTTAACTCAAGAAAATTTCAATTGGCTACTATAAGGAGTAGATGGACTATTTATTTTAAATGTGCATATACGTAAGTTGGTTTCCGTATAAGCGCATATACAGAAGCACACATATACGAAAGCTAACTTTCATAAATGCACATACACAGAAGCCAACTTCCATATATACGCATATACGAAATCCAACTTCCATATATGCACATATATGGAAGTGCACATATACGGAAGCCAACTTACATAAACGTGCATATACGGAATCCAACTTTCATAAATAACTTTCGTAAATGCACATTTATGGATGTTAGCTTCTGTATAAGCACGCTTTCGTATATGCACATACTGAATCCAACATCTGTAAATTTGTATTTACGGAAGTTGGTTTCGGTATGTGTGCATATACAGAGGCACACATATATGGAAACCAACTTTTGTATATGTGCATTTACTGAAGGTTGCTTCTATAAATGCGCATATATGAAAACTGGGTTCCATATATGTGCATTTACGGAAGGTTGATTATGTAAGTGCGCATATACGGAAGTACGCATATATTGAAGCCAACTTCCCTAAATGTGCATATATGGAGGCCAATTTCGTAAATGCACATTTACGGAAGTTGGATTCAATATATGTGCATATATGGAAGCGCACATATACGGAAGCCAACTTCCATAAATGAAAATTTATGGAAGTTGGATTTAGTATATGCGCATATACAGAAACATGCATATATGAAAGCCAACCTTCGTATATGTGCATTTACAAAAGTTTTCTTTCGTATATACACTTTTGTTGAAGTTGTTTATTCTTGGTAGCTCACAGGGAGCATGCTATCCCCTATGGAGCCAATATTAGCACATAAAGTTGTCATGGGTCATATAAAGTTATTGTTAAGACCTAGGTCTACACCTCTGCAGAGTCTCTTTTTTTTTCATGCCTTCCTATAAGTTTTTCCTCTTCTAGTTGATAAAGTCAGGTTGGTCAAGTATGTTGTATGCGTAGGGAAAAACTATGAGCAAAACGCAACATTCAGAGCATACCATTTCGGGCTTGAAATGCAAACGAACAAGCAGGTTCGATTTTCAACAGTGGGGATCCCATGTGCAGTTCAGATTAGCAGCCCTTGGACAGTCAGAATTTAAAATTCGCGCAAGGATTAATGACTAGACAGAAGCCGAAGTCCCAAAGTGATGAGAGGCTTCCACTTCAACTGGAAGAAAGTTACTTCGGATATTTCCATCCAAAAGTCCCGAAGTCCCGAAGTGAATCTTAGCCATTGAAGGTTGAGGAAATGCGTTGACAGATCTCACACTTCAGAAATTCAACACTTCGGAGGATTGCGCGAGTAAGCAGAAGAAATCTCCTAAATCCCAAACTCCTAAAGTGAATCTCAACCATCCAAAACAAGAGGACACGTGGAGGAAGATCTCTCACTTCAGAGATGGCACTCCAGAGGATTGTAAGAGTTATGCATTGAAAAGGCCTGAAGCCTGAACTCCTGAATTGAATCTCGGCCATCCAAATCAAGAGGCCACACAGTGCTAGATCTAACACTTTGGAGGATTGCGCAAGCAAGAAAAATAAAAAATCCTGAAGCCCAAACTCCCGAAGTGAATCTCAGTTGTCCAAAACAAGAGGACACATGGAGGCATATCTGTCACTTTAGAGATATGACACTCTGGAGGATTATAAGAGATATGCATTGAAAAGGCCTGAATCCTGAACTCCTAAAGTAATTGTGAATGGTTGACTCTTTGCAGCAGGAAGCAAGGTCCATCCAAGAGCGACGTGTGGCAGCAAAAGCAGGGGTTTTCCAAATCACAGATTGCAGCAGATTGACGGCCACATTTTATTGCGGGGATAGAACATGCTTGAACATTAAAATTCTAGAGAGGTCTTGCAATTAAAACCATGGTATAGAGGAAGAGATATGTGGCAGTTGGTGGTGAATTACGGGAAGCTAAGCGGTGTGGATCCAAACCTCCCTTGGAAACCTCCGCAATCACGTGCTTATCTAGGGCCCAATCTGAGATCAGTGCGTGGCAACAAACTAGGTGTTAGGCCTCGTTCTGATCCCGAGGAGAAATCAACCAATGAAAGAAGGATTAGTGGTTGAATCATCGATTACCTCCTTAAATGGAAGCATGGGAGGTCTGGTCGAGGAGACAGAAATTTTTTAGCCTGAAGTACCACAGAAGGTAGTTTTTCTTGCAGGCCCATACTGACCAGAGTTTCCTTCTGATAGAAGGAATAGGATAGACAAGAGAAGACAAATGGCATTGGAGAAGATGCTCCCAAGCAGCAAGACATGTCTATTGTTTTGACTATAAATACATCAGATGAATGATATGTAAGGAGGATGGAGGTTCATCCCAAGATGGGAGGAAGTTTTGAGAAATGTTTATGATTGTATATTTCAGTTTGTAAGTTGTAGGGGCATGTAGCTGTAAATTGTATTGTTATTGAAGATTCATATAATTTGTTTCATCAGATTTGCCTTCTATGTTCTCTGTTCTATTCTTCATCTTGTTTGAACGTATCAAAGATTTTAAGGATTAAAATTTTCCTTTGATTGATAGATTCCTAATGCTGTAGAGGACATGTTGTAAGCTTGCATATTTATCATTGTTTACTGTTCAGACACATCTAAATTCTCTTTGTAGAGAGTATATTTTCTTAGCGAACATTCATCTTTATGTTATTCTCCTATTCTTTTCTTCATCATTATATAAATATTTTTTCTGATAGGGAGCTTAAATGCCTTCAATGAACAGACTATTTATGACTCCATAGCCCAATGGTCCATCACTGATCTGCAATGATATATGTTGTCTTTTCCTTTCTTTAAAGTCTTGTTGATCCACCTACTCAAACCATTTCAATACATTTACATTTTTATGGGTACTGGGCTTATCCTCTTGCAGCGTGAGGGTGACTCTTAGTGCTAACATCAATGGCACTGTTGTCGGGGACATAAGTGAAAATATCTTTCCTAGGAGAACGAAAACGAAGAGATCCAATTTTCTGGACACATTATTTTGACTGCTCATCTTTCACCATGGCGACTCCATTATTCGAAAATCTATTGGCGACTCCACTGGCTTGAAATGGAGAAGATTTTAGCTCAAAGGTATGCTTTCTGTGATTTTTCAAGTATAGTTGGTTTCCCTAATCGAGAGCCTAGTAGAGATGAATGGGAAAGTAGCCTTCCTAAATTTCGAAAAGAAGAGTGGGAGGTAGCAGCTGAACATTTGCTGGATTTTCATGATTTTATTCATCAACTTCATATCGTGCATGAAGATGTTCATATTAAGATTTTCAGGTATTCATTAGAGGGGATTTCTCGTGATTGGTGTCGATTTCTTCCCATTGCAAGCATCAGCTCTTTGACAGGTTTTCATGCAACTTTCAATTCATTTTGTAAAGATTATTTTCAATTGAGTATCTTTATGACAACTGTTGTGATGATTTTTCTTTGCTCCATAAAGATTCTGCCAGTCACGAAAACTAGATTTTTGATGAAGTATTTATTGTGGAAGAAATCATTTTCCATGAAGATCAAAAGGTGTTTAATGATATTCACTATGATATAAATAACATAGAAACATATGGCATCATATCAAATGTATCTGTTGTCTATGAAGATCAATGTGTCTCTTTTGAATATTCTAATGTCGAAGAGAAAGTGTATTCTGCAGTAGATGCTACTCCTGACTATGAAGCTCAGATAAATGATAAGCTAGTTAAAAAAACTAGGGAAGATTCCTCTTTGTTTTTTCCTAGCTTTTCAGAATTGAAGGCAGATTTTGTTTGTTTCTCTTATGAAGAAAATGCAAAGGATATTTTTGTTCTTGAAACATATGTTTTTGGAAGCCCTGCTTATGATGAAGAAGTTGTTTCAAATACTGACCATAAACAACCAATTTTTTTATGAATATCCCAGCGAAGATGATGAAGAGCAGAATTTTTTCATGGCTTCTTTGGAACCTTGTAGCATGGTTCCTGTATATGATAATGAAGGAGAAAAGGAAGAGATAAATGTGCAACTTATCTCATGTCCAACACTTATAAATGAGAAAATATCACCTGGGATTAGCAAACCTTCATCAATCATTTATCCACCTGCACATGTTGAGAACATCAAACAACAGGTGAGCAATGATGAAATAAAGGAGGTAATTTTTTACCAGTTTAGCGTGCCTTATTATAAATTTTATGACCCTGTGGGGTTATATATGGAGTTGAGTTTTCCAAAAGCATTGGAGCCTACAAAATTATTCATCTTATCATCATTTGGGGGTATTGTTAGTGTTCCAAAACATTTTTTCATTCTGCTGTCATACTTCCCTTACCTTTTATGGATCATTTGCAGTGAAAAGAAGAATTATGTTACCAAACAGTTTGGGTGGCTATGGTGGAAGTTTGTTTTCACTTGAGCATTGTAAAGGTTAGATAGAGTAGGGTCTTGTATATAAATAAGAACACGTGAAAGCTTTTTAGTTTTCAGTTTTCTCTTAGTATTTGAATAAGTGCCCCCATAGCCCTAGGATAAGACATTGAAGCTGCTTGTTCTTGGCAGTTCACAGGGAGCATGACATCCCCTGTGGAGCCAATGTTAGCACATAAAGTTGTCATGGGTCATGTGTAGTTATTGTTAATACCTAGGTCTACACCTCTGTCGAGTCTCTCTTTTTTGCATGCCTTCCTATAAGTTTTTTCTCTTCTGGTAGTAAGGCTAGTCAAGTATGTTATATGCACAGGGAAAAACTATGAACAAAATGCAACATTTAGAGCAGTCCATTTCGGGCTTGAAATACAAACAAACAAGCAGGTTCAATTTTCAATGGTGGAGATCCCATGTGTAGCTCATATTAATAGTCCTCAAACAGTCGAAATTTAAAATTCGCACAAGGATTAACGACTAGATAGAAGCCAAAGTCCCGAAGTGACGAGAGGCTTCCACATCAACTAGAAGAAAATTACTTTGGGAGATTTCCATCCAAAAGTCCCGAAGTCCCGAATTAAATCTAAGCCATTGAAAGCTGAGGACACACGTCGAAATATATCACACTTCGGAGGATTGTGCGAGCAAGCAGAAGAAATATCCTGAAGCCCAAACTCCCAAAGTGAATCTCGATCGTCCAAAAGAAGAGGACACATGGAGGTAGATCTCTCACTATGTAGATACGACACTCTGGATGATTGTAAGAGCTATGCATTGAAAATGCACAAAGCCCGAACTCCCGAAGTGAATCTTGGTCATCCAAATCAAGAGGACACGTGGTGCCATATCTAACACTTTGGAAATATGACACTTCAAAGGATTGTATGAGCAAGCAGAAGAAAAATGCCCGAAGCCCAAATTCCCGAAGTGAATCTCAGTCGTCCAAAACAAGAGGACATGTGGAGGCAGATCTCTCACTTCGGAGATACGACACTTCGAAGGATTGCAAGAGCTATGCATTGAAAAGGCCCGAAGCCTGAACTCCTGAAGTAATTGTGAACCATTGATCTTTGCAGCAAGAAGCAGGGTCCATCCAAGAGCGGTGCGTGGCAGCAAAAGTAGGGCTTTCCCAAATCACAGATTGTAGCAGATTGACGACCACATTTTATTGTGGGGACGGAACATGCTTGAACGTTAAAATTCTAGAGCGGTCCTGCAATCAAAACCATGGTATAGAAAAAGAGGTACGTGGCAGTTGGTGGTGAATTGCGGGGAGCTAAGCGGTGTGGATCCAAACTACCCTTGGCAACATCCACAATCATGTGCTTATATAGGGCCCAATATGAGAGTAGCACGTGGCAACAAACTAGGCGTTAGGCCTTATCCTGATCCCGATGAGAAATCAATAAATGAAAGAAGGAATAGTGGTTGAATCATCATGCAAGCATGGGGGGTCTCACAGAGGAGACATAAAACTGCTAGCTCGAAGTACCACAAAAGGTAGTTTTTCCTACATGCCCAAACTGACTAGAGTTTCCTTCCAACAGAAGGAACATGATAGACAAGAGAAGACATATGACATTGGAGAATAGTTGCCCAAGAAACAAGACATGTCTATTGTTTTGACTATAAATACATCAGATGAATGATATGTAAGGAGGAGGGGGGTTCGACCCAAGATGGGAGGAAGTTTTGAGAAATGTTTATGATTGTATATTTCAGTTTGTAAGCCAGAGGCACATGTAGTTGTAAATTGTATTGTTATTGAAGATTCATATGAGTTGTTTCATCATATTTGTCTTCTATTTTCTATGTTATATTCTTCATCTTGTTTGAACATATCATGGATTTTAAGGATTAAAATTTTCCTTTGATTGATAGGTTCATGATGCGGTAAAGGATCTGTTGTAATCTTGCCTATTTATCATTATTTACTGTTCAAAAACATCTAAATTCTCTTTGTAGAGAGGATATTTGCTTAGCGCACATTCGTCTTTATGTTATTCTTCTATTCTTATCTTCATCATTATACAAATATTTTGTCTAATAGGGAGCTTAAATTCATTCAATGAGCAGACTGTTTATGACTCCATAGCCCAATGATCCATCATTGATTTGCAGTGATATCTATTGTCTTTTCCTTTCTTTAAATTCTTGTTGGTCCACCTACTCAAACCATTTCAATACATTTACATTTTGATGGGTACTGGGCTTATCCTCTTACAGTATGAGGGTGACTCTCAATGCTAACAGAAACCAACTTCCATAAATGTGCATATATGAAAGCCAACTTCTATAAATGTGCATTGATGGAAGTTGGATTTAGTATATGCACATATATAGAATCACACATATACATAAGTTGGCTTCCGTATATGCGCATATACCGAAGTATGCACAGACAAAAGAAAGCTTACGTATATACGCATTTATAGAAGGCTACTTTCGTAAATATGCATTTACAGAAGTTGGATTCAGTATATGTGCATATATCTAAGCACGCATATACATAAGCCAACTTCCATAAATGCAGATATACGAAATTTGGCTTCTATATATGTGCATTTATGCAAGTTGGCTTCTGTATATGCCAACTTCCATAAATGCACATATATAGAAGCCAACTTCCGTAAATGCGTATATACGAAATCCAACTTCTATATATGCACATTTATGGAAGTTGACTTCTGTATCTGCGCATATACGAAAACTACCTTTTGTAAATATGCATTTATGGAAGATTGCTTCTGTAAATGTACATATACGTAAGTTGGCTTCTGTGTATGCGCATATACAGAAGCACACATATATGGAAGATAACTTCCATAAATGCGCATATACGAAAGCCAACTTCCCATATATGCGTATTTACAGAAGGTTGATTCCGTAAATGCGCATATATGTAAGTTGGCTTCCATATATGCACATATACGGAAGCCTGCATACACATAAGCCAACTTCCATAAATGTGCATTTGTGGAAGTTGAATTCAGTATATGCGCATATACAGAAACACACATATATGGAATCCAACTTCCATAAATGCACATATACAGAAGCCAATTTCCGTAAATGCGTATTTATAGAAGTTGGATTATGTATATGGCTTCCATAAATGTGCATTTATGGAAGTTGGATTCAATATACGCACACATACGGAGGCACGCACATACAAAAATGAAATGCACATATATGGAAGTACACATATACGAAATGACGCATATATGGAAGTTGGCTTCTATATATGCATATTTATGGAAGTTGTCTTCCATAAATGTGCATTTATTGAAGGTGGGTTTCCGTAAATGCTCATTTACGAAACTTTGCAGCCTTTCGTAAATGTGCATATATGGAATTTGGGTTCCATATATACGTTCTTCCATATATGTGCAAATATTGAATCCAACTTCCATAAATGCACATTTACGAAAGTTTCTAGTTTCCGTAAATGTGCATTTACAAAAGTTGGATTCAATATATGCACATTTCCATATATGCACATTTATGGAAGTTGGATTCAAATTATGCACATTTATGGAAGGAGACTTTTGTATATGTGCATATACAGAATTTGATTTAGTATATGCGTGCTTCCATATATGCGCATTTATGGAAGACTGTTTTCGTAAATATGCATATACATAATTTGGCTTATGTATATGAGCATATAAGAAAGTGCGCATATACAGAAGCCAACTTCCATAAATGCGCATTTACAAAAGTTGGATTAAACGTATGTGCATATACAGAAGCACGCATATATGGAAGTTGGCTTACGTATATGCTCACTTCCGTATATGCACATTTACGGAAGTTGGCTTCTCATTGCAACATTGATAAGCAAGCTTATCGTAAAATTAAACGTTAATGTTATTGCATAAAGAGAAACTTGAATCGTAATATGTCAAGAGGTTCAATATAAAGCAATGCGATACAGTGGTAATTTAAAAGTAAAATATTAATTTCCATAACTAAATATTAGTTGTGAGATTTGAAAAAATATATATGTTATGTTTGAATTTGGTATGGAAGTTTACTTTGAAAAATATGTCACATGGCCAAATATGTGTTGTTTTTCTTCATATGAGATGAGATATGATTGATGTGTTTTATTACAATGATGAGTATTCCATATATAGAGAACATATGGTGACCATCCATGAAAGGATGTGTCCCTTGGATAATAAATAACTATTTATTATTATTATTATTATTATTATTTGATAATTAATAATTATATTATTAATTATTAATCTAGAATAATTTCTTCCCGATGTTGTCCAAACATCAACACTCCCTCTCAACAAGGGAGACATTATTCATCATGCCAAATCTTGTCTCTGAAGTATACAAACTTCACCCTAGACTTGTGACACTTGTCTGTCAGTCTTGGGAGATGTCTCTCTCCCACCTGAACCGAGGGAAAACTCCTTCTGCACCTCTCCCTCTTAGCAAATTGACTCTCTTTGAGATCAAGCTCACTATGAGTCCACATGTGATAACATATAACATCTTGAATCTTTATCATTCTTTGCCAAATCATCATGACTAGGGCAAAGACTACACTAGGTTCGTTCACCATAATTACACCCCTATGAGTGAATATCAGCCAGATGCTACTTGACACATGGAAAACACCTTAAGCACCTCGAGTCCATATTATTCCTTGTCATGGTCAAGGAATGAATAATCATGTTCCCATTTACCACAAGTACACCTTTGTGATAAACTCATCCTATTTCCCTTGGTATGCAACCCAATCTAGGAGAAGGTCCACTCGATACATTGTAGCAAAAGGTCTGTCACACATGGAATTCCCATGTGGACTTCTAGAGGTTTCTCCCTATAGAAACACTAGGGTCAACTCCCCATAGTGTGTGACGTCAAGGCCAACTCTTTTTACATGTCCTCATGTGCTCTCCACAAGGGATGTTGGGCTATAAGTCGAAACCCACTTATCCCTTCTCAGACAAGTGTCCCCATGGATCAACTCAACTTAGTCACAAAGGAGTACGATCTGGAGTCTATCACACATGGAACTCCCATGTGGAATTCTAGAGGCTACTCCCTCTAGAAACACTAGGGTCAACTCCCCATTATGTGTGATGTCAAGGTCAACTCCCTTGACATATCCTCATGTTCTCTCCACAAGGGACATTGGGCTATAATCACAAACCCACTTATCCCTTCTCATATAAGTGTCCTCACATATCAACTCAACTCAGTCACAAAGGAGTATGATCTGGAGAATGTTTTAGGAAGCTGCAAAAATCAACACTCCCTCTTAGTGAGGGAGGCATTCTCTGCCATGCCAAGTCTGTCACGAAAGTAATCAAACTTCGTTGTGGTGAGGGGTTTGGTAAGAACATCACCAACCTGCACATTTGTAGGAAGGTACTACACCAATAATTCCTTCCTTTGCACCATGTCTGAGATGTAATGGTACTTGATATCAATGTGTTTCGATTTGTCATGAAATACTGGATTCTTTGAGAGATTTTGTAATACCCCAGTTTCCCCCAACTTGTAACTATAATTATAACTTGCTAAATGAATATGGGCAGACTAAATATGTGTGGACGTTGGAATTGATGAAACTTTTTATTATAAAAGGTAATGTATATATTTTTGTTACTAAATAAAATGGAAAGTGTTGCATAACTGTTGAAGGGGTTTTCCAAGGTAGATCATGATGCATGAGAGAGATAGTGAGGGGAACCAATAATGGTTGAGATGACCCCTACCAGACCAGGATTCTATTGGAATTAAAATTTTCAGACCAAAAACAGTCCTCTGACCCATAGAATTTAATTACCAGTCAAGCTAGTAGTTGGGAAGTCTTCCTCAAGAGTCAATGAGGAAATGGGAAGAGTATCCATCTCGAAACTCTTTGACCTGACCCACGAAATTGGGATTTGGACCCATGAAATCTTGTTGAAGAAGGCAAGAAAATGTAGGAAATTCATGGGCAGAGGAGAGGAGAGGAGGATGGAGGAGAAATGGGCCTGGTGACCATTTCTGAGGAAAGAGAGCATGTGCAACTCTCTAGTTTTGAAGAGAACCGAAAAATGAATTTTTTTTGGGCATGGGAATTGTTGGGAAACGTTTTCCAACCAAGGTGATAAATGAGGTTACAGAGAGAATGATTGACTGATGAAGCACTCATTGTAGACCCCCTTGCTTGGTGGAGAGAAAATTGATCTGCCAAGTTTCTATGGGAAGAGGAGAGTGATCTCATCCCTGGTTGTTGTTGAACATAAGGTAGAATATCTCTCAGAGCATCATGATCTAACTAAGGGGTTTCTGGTGGTAAATCCTTCCAGGAGTTGTTGTTCCTATGGTTGGGTGGAAAAGGGCACCCCTTTCAGCAGTTGCAGCCCTTTCTCGATTCTAGATAAGTATATTTTGTCAAAATCTATACACTGTCAATCTCAGAGATAATTATAGACTGTGTTTTTAGAGCAATATAAGTTTAATTTTCTTTTAAAAATTCCTTGAGAATTTAAGTGTGAATGTTGAAATGTTACAACTCAATTTCTATGTGGGGGAACAAATTCACTGTGTGACTTCCTGTACTAAATTATAGGAGTGAATGTTGAGATTGACTGAGTTTCACAGTTTAATTCATTCATGTGCAATAATGAAGGAACACCAAATTTTATTAAGCATCAAATAAGAGAGAAAGTGATTTTTGCATACTACTACTCTATTTTTAGTTTTTTCTCAAGGCCTAATATAGAAAACTTAGAGTATATTAGATATGGGTTTTCACTTTAACGAAACAACCCAAATATTGAAAAATGTATAAATCATTATAAATGGGTAGCAAGGAAAAATAATTAGGAAATAAACATGAAATTTGCTAATTGAATTGAAATACAAAAGCTCTTAAAACCCTATTTAGGCATTAAAAAACGTTTATGCTAAACTTGTGTTACATTCCTACAATTTGGGAAGGATCCCCATAATTGTGGTGGGTTCTAACTTTGGGTAGAAATGTAAAAATTTCACTGTGAAGGTAAATCCTTGTTTTAGGACCATATTTTCTTAAATTTAGTAGGAATAGTAAAGCATAGTAATAAAGAAATAAAAATTACTCATTTACCCATAAGAAGAGAGAGATTATAGTTATATTTTTAACTTGCAGAATGAAAAAATATTCTTGGAATACTAACTTTAATTAAATCCCTTTATAAAGACTGGAAAATTATATTTTTCCTTTTATTATTTTTCACGTAAGAGAAAATAATTTCATTTAAATTCTCCAGTTATAAAATCGTGCAGGGATATATATATATATATATATTATCATTATCATTATTATAATTATTATTTTATTTTGAAAATGGAGGTTAAAGTTCCTGGAGAATAATAGACCTAAGACTAAAGAGAATATAATTTATTATTATTCTAATGTCAAAACACAACCCATGACCAAATATTTTAGCCATCTCATGGTCTTCAAGACTTCGGTACTTCGGGGCTTCGGGGTGTTTGGGGTGATGCAATCCACGAGCCAAAGTCTCCAAAGGCCCGAAACCTACCTTTCCCTGTACAAGGTGCCTTAGATAAGAAATATAATTAATTATGTGATATTGTATTTAATTGTGATACAATTAACATAATTGAGTATAATAACCCTTTATTGCAATTTATTATATTATAATTCAAAATAACTGATTGTATTTGTATCACTTTGTAATACAAGTGGGTCCCCTTCGGGACTCCAGAACTCTTGAACTCTGGGTTAATTGAGAATGAAGAGTTGCGTGGAAGAACTGAAGGTGTGGAACTGTATATCCTTACTTCATTCCAATATTCAATATTAAATGTAATATTTGAGATTATTTAAACTTGGGTGATATTTTCGAGAGGTATAATATAATATATTATATTCTACTAAGATTTATTAAATTGGTTACACGTGAATGAAGCCAACTCTTTTAGATATTAAATAGTGTGGTAATCTGTACAAGTGGGGCCACTTCAGGGCTTCGAGACTTCGAGATATTTGAGTATAAAGGATGTGTTGGGGAGCTGGAGGAGTTGACTCGGAGATCTCTCTCTATCACTCTCATTTCAAATATTAAATATAATGTTAGGGGACGTTGTAAACCTGGGCACGTTTTTCAAAAAGGTGTAATATGATATATATTAAATGAGTTTATCATGGTATTTGTACGTGATAAAGTACTGTTGACGTTTGAATCCGTCGGGACCGAAACGACAACCTCATGAGGATGTAATCCTCCTGCATTTCTATAGAGGTGGTACTCGTCTTTAAATCATGATTTCCGCAGGATTATAAATATTCGTAATATGGGAGTTTGCATAAGTTCATCGTGGTAATCAAAGCAATAAAAGATTGCAAGAAAGATAAAAGGAAAAAGTTTTATGTTTTCTTTTTTAAAGAAAGTTCCTGAGAAAGGACCAGGAATTACACATTTAAAGCAAAGAAGCAAAATTTCATCACATCCATCATAGTTTAAGATAAATATTTATGATCACATAAAATAAAAGAAAAAGATTTGCATGCACAGTATAACTTTAACAGAGTGGAAACATGGGAAACTCAAATAAATATAATGATAGATCAACCTCAAATACTTTATATTCTGAAAACAGGGTAACAAAGCACAATCGAGATTGTTCCCAAAGTGGATCTCTTGAAATTTCTAAAAAATCTATAGTTTGTTACAAATTCTTTGAAATTTAAAAATGTGTTTGTCTTAAAGACTAGGATTGGGGCTCCCGCAGACCATAAAGAAAATAAATACAAGAAATAAGCTCTTAGAAGGAAGACGGTGGGCGGTAGAAGAACAACGAGACCTGGTAAGAAGAAAAGAGGAGTTATTAGTCTTCGGTTAAACCTTTCTAGTGAAAGAGGTGGAATAACTAGATGAAGGACTTGATAAAGTAAAAGAAGGATGTGATCAACATAAACTTACTATGATGGTCTCTCATATCTTCACTTGTTTGTTGGTGTCCTTTTATTGTCTTTATTGATGGTTATAGGAATTGTCTCAACTGCTTCTTTCCCTTCAGTGGTTATTTTGTCGATAACTTTATTAAACCATTCTTCAATATAACTTTTCATTGGTGCCACGTTGATTTCATGTCGGATTTTGATGTTGAACAACTCTCCCTCCAAGTCTCCCAGATCAAGTAAAATTCCATGTAATGCTCCTTCAATATCCTGATTTTTCACAGGGTAGTCCACTAGCCAATTTTCTGTCATCCTCATTATATTCAAGTATACCATAGAACTTTTCAACTGACAACCCTTTAAAGATCTCAACTTGCTCATCAAATTGTTGCTTTGTTAGGAACAATGAGTTGAGGATCAACTTGGGATCTTGGACTTTGTTAGTGCTTCCAGCTAAGTCTAGCTCTGTGAGCCTTTTGAATATTTCTTCCCTCCTTGATATGGCTTGGCTGCATGTTTGAACAATGTTATTCAAGTTTTTTATCCTTACTTTCCAGCAAGCGTTCAACTTTTTAATTCGACTTGGAGAGGGAAGATCCTCTTCTCTTCTCCTTAGCCCTGTCATGTTGGAAACTTTAAAACCAAAGGGTACCACAACATCAAGGTAAAAATCTTCTTCATTTTTTAGGTTCGCTTTCAAATACTCATGGAAGGAATGCACCCTCGAACCAAAAGAAGTCATGTTCTTTAAAATTTCCCAAGCTTCTATGATCAATGCCATTCTTTTCTTGATATTATTCTTCACATAGCTCCTGGTTGATGTAAGTAAGATTGAGGATCCTTTTAATTTAACAGTGGGCATAGTGGGTCCAACAATTTCCCAAGGGCTGGAAAGAAGTGGAAGAGGCATTAAGGTCTCTTCCAATTCCTTAATCCTCTCCTTTAACTTTGTATTTTCTACTTCGATACCACCAATGGAGTCGTCCAATGCATCGTCGTTTTCTCTATGAATTCTAAAAATATGGGAAGGTTACATATCTCTTAGTTCAATCTGTGAACAAGATTTTCCTTTCTTATTATTTACATCACTTTTCTCCATAATCATTTTTTTGGATTCCCTGTCAAAAACAGTGATCTACACAACAAATGACTCTTCTTCATCGAAGGTCTCATTCTCAATGATTTCCAAAGACAGATTATGGTGGCTTGTGCTTCCCGGTTGATTAATGTTGGGAAACATTTTCTCTATGTCTACTTCGAGTTCCCTATCTTCGAGGGAGAA
The DNA here is from genome assembly GCA_032191745.1 of Picea mariana. Classification (NCBI taxonomy): domain Eukaryota; kingdom Viridiplantae; phylum Streptophyta; class Pinopsida; order Pinales; family Pinaceae; genus Picea; species Picea mariana. The sequence goes on along the minus strand of JASDQU010736286.1, from coordinate 335,132 downwards.
GTTATTGATATCACTCTCTATGCGTTGGCCTTCTTCCTCTTGCACTATGTTTTTCCTCAGTGGAAGTTTTTGTGAGCTTTCAATTTTTCTCGGAAGGGGATTCTTTTATCCTCCTCTGCCTGAACTATTGTTGATCACTTTTCTAGATGGTTCGGTCGTTTGATCACTGCTCTGAGATGTTGTAGTCATAGGAGTAACAGTTGGGGACTGGGCACTCTTCTCGTTGGGACCCTTTCCTTTTTGTTTTTAAAATTCATTAGTACTGAGTACCGTCTCCAAGTCGCCAACATTGGGAGTAGGAGAGCCCAAGTTATTATCTTCTTCTTCTCCTAGAACAATATGGATAAATGAATTGTTAAATCCCACTGCTAACATATGTTCCAAAAAAATTATGTTAGGGTCAAACCCTTTTATATTTTCAACATACTTGAGATTCAGATTGTGGAAGTGCTTTGCAAATTCATCGATTTTGTTCATATTTCTGAATACAAAGTCCCCAATTTTCCAAGGCAAGGGTATGAATTTATTTTTTTGTTTCTCATGAAAAAAGTGCAGCCAGAAATTATATTGCCTTGCAACTTCTGTAAAAAACATTTTGTTAGATATATGGCATGGAAGAAAGGAGTGATTTTTCTTAAAACCAAAAATCCTGATAACGTTGTAATTTTTCATTTTCTCCAATGTCCCACTTTTATCCAGGAATTTACTTGCCTGGGAAGATATTCTGGAGGTATCTTTTCCAAAAACAATTCCTTTAAAAACCGAGACAAAATCATTGAAAACTTCATAAAAGTGTAAAAAATCTTTGTGTCTCCACAACGCTTGGTACCAAAAGGCCACTGGGACAAATTCACATTTCACCTTCTTGCAGATAAACAATTTAGAAAATTGACAACAATATGTTATCACAAACACCAAATAAGAAGCCATAAATAATTTCTTATCTTTTTTATACTATGACAATTGGGAAGAGATTTCAATCGAAATTAGATTTCCCCAATCGAAAATGGTCTGTTCCTTGACAGTAAAATAGAAGATATAAAGAATCATACGGGAAATGTTGGCGGTATTTTCGTGGCATGTCACTTTGGTGTATAACCAAAAAATTTCCCGAAAGGGTTTTTGAACGAGTTGACATGAAACCTGGTAATATCTCCAGGGATGGACGCGGGATTCTCTAAGAACTCGGGGAAGAGGTCTAGGTCATTCTCATTCTTTTTCAATAAATCCTCGTAATCCTCTCCTTTGAAAGTAAGTATTGGCTTGGGGAGATTCAAATTTTTACGGAACACTTGAGGTGAAAGAGAGATGGGAGAATGGTCTTGAAGTTGAATAATCTGTTGACTTGGTATATATTTCTCAATGCATGAGGAAACCAGTTCCTTGCAATCAAAAACCTCAGGAACATAGCCTGCACAAGCAATTCTGGATGTCTAGATCACTTCCTTATGAGAAGACGGGGATGAATAGTAAGAATATTCTCTAGACCACTGAAAGTTCTAGTCCTCACGTCCAAAAATGTTCAAAGTATCCATGCATAATTGTTGTCAAGTTGTTGCTACCATAAGTTGACGAGAGCGTTCTTTTAATCCAGATAATATTTGAAATGAGCACTTGAGAGTGATAATATAATCTTCTGCAAACCATGCTTTAATGTTGTTTAATGAGAAATATCCTCGATCCCTTCACTTATTAATGATGATATTTAAGGAACTTGCATGATGAGTTATTAACATTAAACCATACTAAATTTATATTGGGAAAAGCGTGAAGGTGGCGGGGACGTACGAGAGCAATTAGGATTTGGGAATTTTCTGAACCCACAAACCTGTAGTTGTGAAAGGTCAAAATTTGGCTAAGTGTTGTAATGCGGTCGGTTGGACTCAATATAGGAGAGATGAGATAATTAGGAGCTCGGGGAGTTCGATGGTCAAAATGTAGATTGTGGATCTCTTATGTGAAAAATGTATATCGCGGAACATGGGATATGAAAGCTTGAACCCGCGAACCCACAACTGCAGAAATGCCTAAGTATAGGATAATGCGGCGGTCGGTCAAAATCATGATATGGGAATATGAATGGAAGTGAGAATCCGCGAGTTTGCTAACCTGCAAACCCCTCAAAGAAAAATGAATAATTATAGTAACTAGAAAGGGAAAATGGAAGGGAGAAAAGAAAAAGGGAATTCGGGTAAGTATAGAAGAGGGAAAAGAAAAAAGGGGAGGGAATTTTTGGAAGTGGGAATTGATCTCAACAACTAGCTCCAATTGTGGGATGATAACCCCCTGTGGGTTGTCAAGAATCCAAAACCTTTCATGACCAGGTGCTTTCGTCCATTGGGCTATGGACTCAAAGTAAAGTAAGAATATACAAAATGAAAAATAAAATTATGTACAATGAGAATGAGAAAGTCTTAGGTGAAAAATCCTTTTAAATGTTGCTCGTTGATAGGAAGCATTAGTCCTTTACGCTTCATGTCTTGAAGCATATAGGAGTTAAAACCCAAGATATTTTCAACAACATATGGTCCAATCCAGAGTGCTTTGAACTTTGTATGTATCGACGGTTTCTCCTTGGCTTTGTTCCACAGTAACACTTGTTCTCCCTTTTGGAAATGTTTTACGGTTGTGCTCTGATCAAAATATCTTTTGACACTCTTCTTCCTCTGAGAAGTTCAATTCAGGGATTTTCTTCATTCTTCTTCCAATTTTAACAATTGGTTGATCCTCCTTTGGATAGGTGAACTCTCTTATGTATCTTCAGTATTAACCACAAAATTCAATGCATTGAGTTCGAGGCTAATCAAAATTTTCAATTCTTTCCCATAAACCAATGTATACAGGGACATACCAGTGTTGTCCTTTGGAGTTGTTCTACTTTCCCACAATGCAACAGTCAGCTTCAGATGTCAATTCCTTTGGTTCTTCTATATGTTTTTCTTTAGTATCTGAACAAGTGTTTTATTTGTGGATTTAGCAAGGCCATTACCTTGTGGATAATAATTTGATGATTGACCCATGATAATTCCATATTCTCCACAAAACTTTGTAAACTTCGACTCAATGAAAATCGAACCACTAAAACTATTTGTGATAAATTTATCTAGGACACCAAATCTCGACAAAATATTATCTTTGAGGAACTTAATTATCTCTTCATAATCATCTTTCTTTAATGCCACTACTTCTATCCATTTCATGAAATAATTTGTATCCGTGAGAATGTACATGTGTCCCTTGCTAGACTTCATATTAATTGGCCCGACAACATCAAGTTTCCATTGAGAGAATGGTTGTTCTACAATTATGGGTTCTAAAGGCATTGTGGATCTCTTCATTTTTCTTGAAACCTGCTGGCATGATACACACTTCCTTATTGTGGCATATGAGTCTCTGAAAATTGATTTCTAATAGAATCCAACTCTTATTATCTTGTGGGCAGTGGCAGTAGGTGCAAAGTGTCCACCGCATATTCCTTCATGGAATTCTCTCATTAGTTCTTGGGATTGGTTCTTTGGATTGGTTTTCATCAATGCACCTCAGTAGTATACAATAATAAATTCTCCTGAACAATACATAAGAAATCAACACATATTAATTTTCCTTCATCTTCAATGTTCTTTTCTCCTTGGGGTTCATGGTGATAGGAAATTGCCTAGACCTCAAGTAGAATATAATATCTTCGTACCATTCTGACTCAACTAATGGTTCTACTGAAATTGAAATCATTCCATCCAAAGAAATTCTATTCTCTATGAGCTTGCATAAACCTTGTCCTTTGATAAACTTTAAAGGTTTAATTTCAATATCATACTCTTGTATCTTTTCCAACCAATCAACCCATTTTCCTTCCCTCAATTGTTTATTCAGAAGCATCTTCACTGGCAATGAGGGAACATAGGCAATAACATGGGATTTCAATATGTACGTTCGAAAGTGCGCTATCGCTTTTACAAGAGACAAGGCTTGCTTTTCTAGTTCTAAATACCTCAATTCATAGTCATGTAGGGTTTTTCTCATTAAACTTATTGGGAGTTCTTCACCTTTGGCATTCTTTTGAGTAAGAACAGATCCAACAACTGTCTCTGTAGCAAATGAATAGATGATGAAATCCCTATGAAAATATGGACTAATGAGGACTGGAGTTGTGGTAATTTCTCCTTTGATATTATTGAAATCCTCTTGAGTATCCACTGCCCATTCGAACCTCTGCTCCCTTTTCAACAACAAATTGATCGGATTTGCAATACTTGCATAGTTAGGAACAAACCTTCGCACAAAATTGATCTTGCCGAAAAATGATTGGACTTCCTTCTTGGATGTTGGGGGGTAGAGCTCATTTATTGCTTTAACTCTTTCCAGATCTATGTAAATTCCTTCCTTGCACATAATGTATCCCAATAGTTTGCCTTGAGTTACAATGAACAAACATTTCTTTGGATTTAGAGAGGCACCATATAATCTACATCTTTCAAAAACTTTTCTCAAATGATGGATATGATCACCCCTTGTTTTTTAATGCATTGTCAAGTCATCTTGATATTCTTCCATAAATTTTCCTATCAACCCACTAAATTCATGATCCATGGCCCTCTGAAATGTGGCTCCAACATTCTTCAAACCAAAGGGAATTCTAGCATATGCATATGTCTCCCAAGGTGTGATAAATGTTTTCTTTTCCCTATCTTCCTAAACCACCGAGACTTGGTTATGTCCAGAAAAACCATCCAACATGGACATGCAGGCTGATCCAGTGATTTGTTGGAGAAGGAAATCCATATTAGGTAAAGGAAATTTATCCTTTATTCTTGCTTTTTTAAGGTCTCTAAAGTCAACACACATCTGAATTTCCCCAATATTTTTTCTTACAATCACAAGATTTGAAAGCCAATCAAAGAGTCTAATGGGATAAATTATTCTTTTCTTATTCAATTTCTCCAATTCAATCTTTACTAGAGGTTTCAGTTTGGGATTCATCATCCTTATTTTTTTCTTTATAGGCTTTTCTTCTTCCCTCAAAGGAATGATATGTTGGAATATCGTTTTATCGTAAAATTTCAAATCATCATAGGTCCAAGCGAACACATCAATGTATTCTTTAAACAAGGAAAAATATTGATCAACTTCCTCAGTGGTGAAATCAACTCCCAAGTTGACATATTTTGGGGAACTGTCAGTTCCAATATTGACTTTTCTTATCTCTTGAACTTTTCGAATAGAAACTTCTTTAAGGAGATTCTTAGCGTGATCATCCTTTGTAAAAAGAGATTCAAATTGTGTACAATATTTAGGGACAACATAGGTTTGATTGTCTTCATCATCATCATTGTTAAACAAAAAAAATTCCAGTTGTTCATCGTTCTCAAACACTTGCAAATATTCAATGTTATCGGGCACGGACGGTTGGAATGCTCTTTCTAATTGGAAAGACGTTTTGCTTTGGATATCATCTAGGTTTGACAATGAGGTCGTCAAGGCTAATGAATCTGCCTTGTGATTCTTGTCCCTTGGAATGAAAGAAATGTTGAAGGAATTGAAATATTACATCAATTTGTTAACCCTTTTGAAATATAACTTAAGTCTTTCCTTTTTTATTCTATACCTCTAGGTAACCTGATTGATCACCAACTCTGAGTCGCTAGTCACAACTAGATGTTCTATTTTCATTTCTTGTGCAAAGATCATCCCCTGAATCAAGGCTTCATATTATGCCTCATTATTAGTGCATGAAAATTCCAGTCTAATAGCTTGTGGATGCACAACCTTATTTGGACTCATAAGCAAAATCCCAACTCCGCTCCCGGAGTTTGAACAGGCTCCATCGAATGACATACTTTGATAGCTTTCAAACAAACATTCTTGATTCTCTGTGTCTTGAACTTGCTCTAGGATTTCATTATGTTCCATGTATAAGATAACATAGTTTCCAATCCCGTCATCTATATAATCCTCCATCAATTCATTGTCCTTTTTCTTGAAAGAGAATGGTTTTCTAGGTTCACGGGGCACTTTAATCATCGCTCCTTCTTTGCCTGGCAACATCATACAACTTCCATTGTTTATTATATATCACCCAATCATATATGTCCAATCTCTTCCCAACACAACTCCATATGTTGGATGAAGGTCTACCACAATAATATTTAAAACTGTAATGATATGGGGGGTTGTCGTAATCCAAGTATAAAATTCCTTTATCTCTCCATACGCTGACACTTTTCTAGAATCAATTGCATATATGCTTTCAACGATTTCATAATACTTGGTGCAAATCATGCCCAATGCCTCCATGACCACCAATGGCATGCTATTATTTGTCGCACCAGTGTCAACTTAACAATTATGTAGTGCAATATCATGATTTTCAATTTAAATGTAAAAGGGAGGGAGTTTAGCTCTCAACTTGGCAGTTGATTGGCTCTTGCTTTGTTTTGGAATAGTGACCATAGCTTCTGTTCTTTTAGATGGATCATCAAACAATTTCAAAATGTTATGTCTTTTCTGGGGAATCTTTACCACTTCTGTAAAGGGAAAAATTATCCTTAGTTTATTTAAGTCCTCTATGACATTATATGTCATTGGAGTGGAGTTTGACATCAGGTGTTGCCTTTTACTTCCAACGATATCTGTCACCTTCTCATTTTCTCTTTTCTCATTTGTTTTTTTCTCTTTCTTTTTCTTTTTGGTTATCTTTAACATAATCACCTCTATTTTTTGGTCTATTTACAAATCCTCTTGTCTGGGCGACATTTTCTTGCGAGTTGGGATCATTGTTTCCCTCTTCAGATATATACATGGATGTCTCACATCCGTCCTTCTGCATAGTTTTAGAGCTTTCATCAGGTGAGTAATAATTCTATTTCTCAATTAATTGCTCGTCATACACATCATCCAGAACAACTGCATTAGGAGTAGGCTTCCTGGGAACCCTTGGTATTTGTGGATTATCCGTGTTTTCAAACCTCACTCTATTTTCTTGGGGAGGGTTTCATCTTTTCTCTGGGATTGGCATTCTTGGATTTTCCACATAATTATCTCCCCTTCTTAGTCTGGTTATCTCGTTTTGCATTTGCTTGATAGTTCTATTCATCTGTGCAATTTCAATTATTTTCTTAGTTACTTGTGCCACCATAGGGTCAACCTTTACATCAGGTATGGTTCCCTTGAAAAATCCTCCTCCCATTTTTTGGTTTTGAGTCGGTTGAGGCTTGAATTATTCTTTCTTTCTTGAACTGGAAGCTCCTTGATTGTCAATGCTTAATCCTCCCATCTTCCTTTGTAATTTTCCCAATATAATGTCAGGGTCAACACCCATTTCAATCATAATTTGCTCCATCTCAGTGGATTTAGTCATTACATCCTCCAAGGTATCCAATTGGGATGTTTTGATAGCATATTTCACATTCGGGGGCATTGCATTCTTATAAAAACCAAGAATGACTGGGTCATTTGGTCTTTTATCTTATGGAATCCTACTCAAGGTTTTATTGAACCTGAGATTAAAATCTCGTATCCTTTCACTCTTCCTCAAACCAATCTGGATGAAATCGGTGAGAAGGGTATGATAAGCAATTGGAGGAGAAAACATAGTAAAAAACATGGCTTCTAGGTCATTAAATGAGCGAATTGATATACTGGGCAATGTTGTATACCATTCATATGCTCTTCCTAATAAGGTTTGCAGAAACAACCTTACCATGACATCTTCATACTCAACACGGTGAAAATCACAAACATCAAGAAATAAGTGCAGATGCCTCTTTGCATTGATTGCTCCATCTCCAGAAAATTCCTTTAGGGTGCCCTTAGGGAGAACATAGAGATCATGTTTCTCACCTAGTAGATTCAAAGGAGAATCTCTTACTCTTCTTCTATTTTCAAACCTTAAGTTCTCGGAGTTGTTCATTTCTTTCTGYCATATATRGAGAGATTYWAGGAATATTCTTTYCACTTMTAAGAATAAAGAGTTGCTTGCTTTTACTTMTGGTAATGGGTCCCTTGTATTCATCCCGCTTCAATCCCAACCTTGTTTTTATGTTTCTCTAGATAGTCGTTGGTTTCTGCAAACTTGTCGCTCATCTCTCCTCTGTCTTCGGAGTATTTCTCTTTCTTCTTCTTGGACTAAGATCTGCCAGGACTTTTCTAACTCTTCTTGGGTCTTACATGTTGTTATTACAAGATTGTATAACTGGTGTAAGATGATTCGTTGATTATTCAATCCAATTTCTAAGCAAGGTTGATCAGCCTCGGGAAAAGTCATATATTTTTTAAAAAATTGCTAGACCAGGTTCCAAATTTCAGTTCATTCCCCAGTATGGTCGCCAAAAATGTTGACGCTTGAATCCGTCAGGACCGAACTGACAACCTCACTAGGATGTAAATACTCCTGTGTTTTTATAGAGGTGGTACTCCTCTTTAATTTATGGTTTCTTAGGATTCTAACTATTCTGAATATGGGACTTTGCATCAGTTCATCATGGTAATCAAAGAAATAAAAGATTGCAAGAAAGATAAAAGGAAAAAGTTTTTTGTTTTCTTTTTTAAAGAAAGTTCATGAGAAAGGACGAGGAATCACACACTTTACACATTTAAATCAAATAAGCAAAAATTCATCACATCCATCATAGTTTAAGATAAATATTTATGATCACATAAAATAAAAGAAAATGATCTACATGCATAATATAACTTTAATAGAGTGGACACATGGGAAGCTCAAATAACGATAGATAAACATCAAATACTCCATATTTTGAAAATAGGGTTACAAAGAACAATAGATATTGTTCCCAAAGTATCTCTCCTGAAATTTCTAAAAAATATATAGTCTGTTACATATTCTTTGAAATTTAAAAATGAGTTTGTCTCAAATATTGGGATTGGGGCTCTCATGGACCATAAAGAAAATAAATACAAGCAATAAGCTCTTAGAATGAATATAGTGGGCGGTAGAAGAAAAACAAGACCTGGTAAGAAGAAAAGAGGAGTTATCAGTCTTCGGTTAAACCTTTCTAGTGAAAGAGGTGGAATAATTGGATGAAGGACTTGATAAATAAAAAGAAGGATTTGATCAACATAAAATTACTATGATGGTCTCTCATATCTTCACTTGCTTGTTGGTGTCCTTTTATTGTCTTCATTGATGGTTACAAGAACCGTCTCAACTGCTTCTTTCCCTTCGGTGGTTTGTTTGTCAATAGTTTTCTTAAACCATTCTTCAATATAACTTTTCATTAGTGCCATGTTGATTTCATGCCAGATTTTGATGTAGAACAACTTGCCCCCCAAGTCTCTCAGATCAAGGGAAATGCCATGTAATTCTTCTTCAATATCCTGGTTTTGCATGGAGTAGTCCACTAGCCAATTGTTTATTTCGTCCTCACTATATTCAATTATACCATAGAACTCTTCAATTGACAACCATTAAAATATCTCAACTTTCTCATCAAACTGTTGCTTTGTTGGGAACAACAAGTTGAGGATCAACTTGGGATCTTGGACTCTATTAGTGCTTCCGACTAAGTCTACCTCCGTGATCCTTTTGAATAGTTCTTCCCTCTTTGATATGGTTTGGATGCACGCTTGAACAATGTTATTCAAGTTTTTTATCTTTTCTTTCCAGCACGCGTTCAACTGTTTAATCCGACTTGGACAGGGAATATCCTCATCTCTTCTCCTTAGCTCTGTCATGTTGGAAACTTTAACACCAAAGGGTACCACAACATTAAGGTAAAACCTTCTTCATTTTTTAGGTCAGCTTGCAAATACTCATGGAAGGCATGTGCCCTCGAGCCAAAAGAAATCATATTCTTTGAAATTTCCCAAGCTTCTGTGATCAATGCCATTCTTTTCTTGATATTATTCTCCACATAGCTCCTAGCTTATGTAAATAAGGTTGAGGATTCTTTTAATTTAGCAGCGGGTGTGGTGGGTCCAACAATTGCCAAATGGATGGAACCAAGTGGAAGAGGCATTAAGGTCTCTTCCAATTCCTTAATCCTCTCCTTTAAATTTGTATTTTCCCCTTCGAGACCACCAATGGAGTCATCCAATGCATCGTCGATTGCTCTATGAATTATAGAAATATGGGAAGGCCACATATCTCTTAGGTCAACCTCTTAATGGTATTTTCTTTTCTTATTCTTTACATCACTTTTCTTAATAATCAATTTTTTGGATTACCTATCAAAAACAACGCTTTGCACAACAAATGACTCTTCCTCGTCGAATGTCTCATTCTCAATGATTTCCAAAGACAGATTCTAGTGGGCCGTGCTTCCCGGTTGATTAATGTTGGAAAACATTTTCTCTATGTCTACTCCAAGTTCCATATCTTCGACAAAGAAGCTATTGATATCACTCTCTATGTGATGGTCTTCTTCCTCTTGCACTACGTTTTCCCTCTTATTCCTTAGTGGAAGTTTGTGCGAGCTTTCAATTTTTTTCGGAGGGGGATTCTTTTCTCCTACTCTGCCTAAACTATTGTTGATCACTTTTCTACATGGGTGGGCCGTTGGAGCACTGCTTCGAGATGTTGTAGTCTTATGAGTAACAGTCAGGGACTGGGCACTCTTCTCACTAGGACCCTTTCCTTTTTGTCTGTAAAATTCATAGGTACCGAGTACCATCTCCAAGTCACCAACGTTGTGAGTAGGAGTGCCCAAGTTATTATCTTCTTTTTCTCTTAGAACAATATGGATAAATGAATTTATAAATCCCACTACTAACATATGTTCCAAAAAAATTCGGTTAGGGTCAAACCCTTTTATCTTTTCATCATACTTGAGATTTAGATTGTGAAAGTGGTTTGCAAATTTATTGATTTTGTTCATTTTTTTGAATACAAAGTCCCCAATTTTCCAAGGAAATGGTATAAATTTCTTTTTTCGTTTCTCATGAAAAAAGTGCAGCGAGAAATTATATTGCCTTGCAACTTCTCTAATAAAAATTTTGTCGGATATATGGTGTTATCACCATACCAATTCGGTATGGACTACAAATTTCAGATTTAGCAGAGGGCTAAAGTAGTGTAGATATACAGTGTGATTTGGAGGACCAGGCTACATTTGGCGGAGAAGGGCCAATATAGCGGAAGTGCGAAAGGTGGGGCTTGACGGACCATAGATCATGGAGTGGCCTAGATCAATGGCCAAGACCCATATGAGGCGATGAAATTAGCACGAGGTTTAATTACGTGAGAGCGGGCTAGGGGAAATACTGCGGTTTCTTTTCGTGGATGCATGGAGACACTAGAGGTACATCAGGGCGAAAAGTGGTCTACTCAAAACCATTTTTTCCAACCCCTGATATCGGAAGTTGATGGTGTTATCACCTACTAATTTGCATTTTACTTTTCCAAAGCAGATTGTCCTTGTGCTATCTTTCCACTCAGATTTTCAGACTTTTTCACCAGCTCCGTCAAGCTCCCATCACCTAAATCCTTCACTCAACTGATCATCCAAAATAGTCATGTTCTCCATGAGTTAAAAAATTTGGTGAATATCCCAAGCCTATACCTAGCCTTAATTCTTATATAAATCCCTTAGTTCCATCACTTCATTCATTTTAACACTTACATTTATATTCCCATTGAAAATAAAAAAAATATTCCTTTTATTAAACACCCTTATCCTATCCACAAAGTCATGTGTTAAGCCTCATATGCCCAAAGTCCTTAGAAAATAGAAAAAGGGTTTATTATTATTAATAAAAATATTTTTATATTAAAATATTTATATTAATATTTAATTTATGGAATCACATCAAATCATGGGCACGAATCACAATTTATAAGGTGGAAAATTCAAAGGTTGGATGGAGGGCACACATACAAATCGTGGATTGGATTAGTGAGGAGGTTAATTATGTGAAGGTGGGCCGGGGAAAACTACCTTGGTTTATTTGGTGGACACGTGTTTTTACGTGGAGCACATCGGAGGTAAAAACAGTTTGGATTAAACCACTCCAGCCCAAGCCCGATGTAATAAATGCACCATTTATCATACGTTTAATGTGCGACATTTTTCCAGGAGTGTATTTCAACAATAATTGTGGAATTTCTAACAAATGAAATTCCTTCTCACGGTGAAAAGGTTTTACAGAGGTAATATTTAAGAAATTAATGTTTATTTCCATGAAAAATATGGGAAGATGCACGTGAACGAAGACTTGGATAATTCTTTATCCAAAGATTTACAAAATTAAAAGAAGAAGATAAAAGGTATTTTACCAAAGACGATAAACTGGAAAAAACACACAGTAAATGTTTTTTCACAGTGAAACGGTAAATTGGAAAAACATTACAAAGTAAATGTTTTTCACAGGGAAATAGTAACAGTAAATGTTTTTTACAGTGAAATGGTGAATTCAGAAAAACAAGACATGGTTTTAAAAGAACCACGAGCATGAATTAAATTATGGAAGGAGCTGGAGCGTCATAGGAATCTCCAGGGATCATGAAACATTTTTTTCTTAAAACTGTCATTTGTAATCATTATAGAAGCTAAAACGTTTCATTTCAATTATTGTAACTGGTTGCACACTGAAGGAACTCGAATTGTATAAGTGTTAGATGTTGGATCATGTTGTCATTGATGCCAGTGGTTTGATTGATTGATGTCAAAGGATTGATTGATTGATGATTGATGTAATATAATATGTATTTTCCTTGATGAGAATGCATAGATGAAGATGGATCAATGAGTTGTCATTGATATGATGAAGATGGATCAATGAGTTGTCATCGATACATGATGAAGATGGATCGTTGTGGTTTCATTGGTATATGATGCATTGTTGGAAAAATGTATAGATGACTCATTATTGTCTTATCATGATTGATAAGGTGCACAAATGGATGAACTCCAAAGTGGTTCCCTTATGGTGAAAGCCCTCATGGGAAGACGCTTTGCGGATTGAGTTATCCTAGAAGAATGGTTGGAGGACCCTTCCTCTCATTATTTTCTTATCATGATTGATAAGGTGCACAAATGAATGAACTCGAAAGTGGTCCCCTTATGGTGAAATCCCTCACAGGAAGATGCTTTACGGATTGAGTTATCCTAGAATAATGGTTGGAGGACCCATGCTTATATGTGGAATAATGAGATGAAGATCAAGGAAATTGTTGGTGAAACTATCCTAGATGGATAGTGTTTGTCATGCCATTTTCGGTGGTGTGTGGAATGTCACATAACTCCTCATGGTTTGAGAGTTATAGCCTTACGAAGATGAAGGAACCCCACATAAAGGCTTGAAGCCCCCAAGGTCAAATAAGTCAAAGTGACCTAAAAGAAGAACTCATTATTTAAATGATAAAGTAAAGTGACAAAGTCAAGGTGGATTATTTAAATAATAAAAAGAAGTGACAAAATCAAGAAATGATAAAGTAAGGTGACAAAATCAATAAGGAATATTTAAATGATAAAGTATTGGAGAACCTTCTATTTATGGAAAGTGGTTAACCCTAAAAATAAGGAAAATAGGTTAAGTAACCTAGAAATGGGTTAAGTGACCTAAAAGAAGAAATCATTATTTAAATGATAAAGTAAGGTGACAAAGTCAAGAGAGATTATTTAAATAATAAAAAGAAGTGAAAAAAAATCAAGAAATGATAAAGTAAGATGAGAAAATCAAGAAGGAATATTTAAATGATAAAATATTGAAGAAATTTCTATTTATGGAAAGTGGTTAACCCTAAAATAAAGAAAATAGGTTAAGTGACCTAGAAATGGGTTAAGTGACCTAAAAATGGGTTAAGTGAACTAGAGGATGAAAGTATAAATAAGATAGCAATGGTCTCTGGTATATCATCATTTTTGTGGATCAATGGAGAGCTTCTTGTGAGAATATCTTTTGGAGTATTGATGGAGAGCTTCTTGTGAGAGCTTCTTGAGCATTTTTGGTGTGGAAAACTTGAGAATATTGAAGATCTATAGGTGACTGAGGTAACCAAGGATATCTAAGCCGAATTTCAGAAGGAAGGTGAAGAAAAGAGGGCTGGAATTGAAAGAAGGATAAATTATTTTGATGATGCTTTCTAAGGTATGCTATTTACAGGTCATCTCACCATTTTTGCTATAACTTTTTTTTCTATAATGATTCAGACCGTGAAATTTCTATTCCATTGAGAAACATACCCAAGTATCTATGGTAAAAAATTCAGCTTGTGGGTCGTTGTATTTTGGGAGTTACACTCCGTGGAAAATAGGGTTTGTGGCTAGTCCCGAAACTAGTCAAATTTCGGGTAAAAACATCATAACTTCTTTATAACAGATCCAGATTTAGTGAGACCAAATGCGTTGGTTAGGGTATAGGATGTAGTATGTTGTGTAATAGTTTTATATCAATTCAATGAATATTTTGTGCGGGCCACGCTACAAGGTCGCTCTCTAGAATAAGCTAGAATTCAGCAAGGTATGCCATTTTTGCTATAACGCCTTTTCTGAGAGGTTCCAAGTAGTTCCACCTGGAGTAATTGCATAAAACACATTGAAGAACATTGTGTATCATTTTTAGATATTTATTCATTACATGTGCAAAGTTATGATTATTTCAAGTTGGGGTTGTTGACTAATCCAAAACTAGTCATGGTTGAGACAAGCAGTTGATGAGTTGGCACATACATGAGGTGTATAGTTGATGATGTTGGTACATATTAATGAGTCATTGTTGATGATTATTTGACACATGATTGGTATATACTTTTTACATGGTTGGATGCACTTGTTTATGGTACAAGTTGATTACAGGTTGTTTGGCACAGGTTGGTGCATGGTTGATGCACTTGTTTATGTTGACAGATTGATATTTGTTGAGGATTGTTGCCTTATCTCAGTTGGTGCTGAGAATGTAAGTTGAGTCTTGCATATAGAGATGGTTCTCTTGTAGAGTTTTACTCTATTCATTTGTTGCTGAAAAACCCCCGGATTGAATTCCATAATAAAAAGAAAAATTGTACATACATCTTGTGTTCCTTGTGTTCCTTGTGGAGATGATTTGTTGATGATATGTTGCTGATATGTATTCACATCTAACTGATTATAAATGACAACAATGAGTAGTGAACAAATGTTGAGTGTTAACTAATGAGTTTTTGTGTAAGAGGGAAGTTTCGGGAAAAAGATCCTCACACTCATTCACCCCCCCTCTAAGTGTGGTAGGTGTGTCCAACAATTGGTTTCAGAGCGGGCCTTCACTACAAGCCTTAACAAGATTGAAGGAGATCCATAGAGACACAAATGGATGATGAAATACCAATCTTTGATGAGGAAAACTATTCTACTTGGAGAATAGAGATGAGAGTGTATTTGAAGACAATGAGAGCAACTATTTGGAAGGCAGCCATTGGTGGATCAGTTCCGTTGAAGAAAAAGTCAAAGTTTGCAGCTCAAAGGGAAGGAAAGAAGAATGATGCATTGGCCCTCAAGACCATTCTTAGTGGACTTTCAAGCCCTATCAAAGAGAGCATGGGACAATTCACTTCCGCCAAGGATCTATGGCTAAAGCTAGAGGAGACATATCAAAAAAAGAAAGAAGATGTTGAAGACCACTCCGTCAAGATTATCAAAGGTAAATAATCTTTAACTCTTGATTGCATATGTGATGATTTTGAAGGAAAATAATCATGTGATGATGTTAGCAAGAAGGAAGATATTGAAGATACTTCAAATGAAGGTAAAGAATCTCCAAAGACTCTTGATTGCATTGATTCAAAATGTGATGATGTTGAATTTTTCTCAAGTGAAGAAGATGATCTAGAAACAGTTTGTGTAAAGTTTGATGATAGTTATCCCATGGAAAGAATAGAAGAAAATCTATTAGAACTTCAAAAGGAAATTGAAGAGGGTTTATATAGATATGGAAGTGATCATTTTTATACACACTATAACTATCTTTTGGATAACACTAAAAAGTTTCTTAGGAGGAGTCAAAGGTACATCTTGATGTTAAAGGAAATGCTCAAAGAGAGCAATAAGACTCAACTAGAAGAAAAGGAAGAATAAATCACAAGACTAAAGAATGAAAAATAAAATGTGAAGGTAGATGATGAGATTAGAAAAAGTTTTGAAACTGTTGTCCATCTCAAGACCCAAATTGAAGAAGCCAAAAGAATAGAGGAACTATTGAAGAATCAAATAAATGAAAAGGAAGAGTCATGTTGTAAGCTAGAAGATGAAATTGTTGACCTTAGAAAGAAGGTAGAAAATTCAAACAAATTCTTGAATAGCTCACTAATATTGGATGAGATCTTAGAAATTCAAAGATCACCATATGCTAAATCAGGTCTTGGATACAAAGGAGAATATATAAATGCTGAAGCAAGCACCTCAAAGAAGCATAAGGTAAATCCATCAAAGAAGTAAGACACCATTGAAAAGCAACCATCTACACAAGGCAAATAAAATTTCAAAAGAACTAAGCAAGGAACACATCAAGAAACTATTCTTGGGACACCAAAGCAAAGGTATGAAAGTATTTTTCATGGGCATTGTTATTCATGTAATGGATATGGTCACAAAGCTTTTGAATGCAGATCTTATGAAATGGGATATAATGGAAGATTTTATAACACCATGAGGTGTTGGAGATGTGATCAAGTAGGACACATTATTGTTCATTGTAACACTATGAGATGCTATAGCTATAGTGGATTTGGACACAAATCCCATGAGTGTTGGAACACAAGAAGAAAGTCCATGATGACCTTGTATACGTAGGATGACCTTGTATAGGTCACGTACATACGTGAGCTGTTGTGCAGTAGACCGCGTATATGTGGTAAAGCCTTGAGAAAAAGGCTATGCACATGGATTGCAGCTTGATGTGATGGTATAACACTTTGTTGCAGGGTCTGACATTGTTTGTTGCAGGTTCTGACACTATTTTCTGCAGGTTTAAGTGTTCATCTATTGGATTATGTAAAATAAAATCTCGAGTGCATGACACTAACCCATGAGTGTGGATTGATATTGATCTATTGGTGTACATGGTTGGTACATATTTGAGTTTCATTGATATATCTTATGATGTATTATTGGAAGCATATGATGATATCATGGTGCATGCATTTTTCATGTGGATTGGGCTACATATTGGGACATATGGTTGGTGAGTTGATGAGGTGATCATATTGTACATCATTGTTGATCTATAGTTGATGCATGATTGGTACTTTTATAGTACATTGGAAGAGGCACCTACTAGTAGTTTAATTGACACATGTTTTATGGAGGATTTGGAATACATATATGGGATTCATCATTTTGTGGTGTTGGTGCATGACAATGTACATGTTTGGTACACTCATAGATGGCATATGCTTGATGATACTACACCCTTGGTACTACTTGATTAGCACAACAATTGGCATTTGTTTGAGATACCTGATTGTGGCACTTGGTTCATGATGGAGACATATCATGAGTGATATGATACATTGTTTGGCATGTTGGTAGATGCACATGGTTGGCATATTGGTGGATGCACATGGTTGGAATATTGGTAGATGCACATGTTGGCATGTTGATAAAGGCATATAATTGATACATTCCATGGATGATATCTTTTGGCACATTGCATGATGTTGATGTACATAGGTGTTGTGCATGATGAGCACACATTTTGTACAAGATGTACTTGGTTGATATTTTGCTCATGATTCTTTATTTCATTGTTGACATATCTTTTGCTTCATGATGCTTGGTATGGCATGAGTTTGATGCATGAACATGTCCAAGGATAATTATATGGTAGCACAATGTTTATCTTGCAAAAAATATAGGGGATACATACCCATAGGGGGAGTCATTCTTCTTCCCATGATTCTAGGAGGAGATATTTATCAGATGCATACCTAGAAAATATCCCTATACTTGAAGAAAGAGCACATGAGCATAATTTCAGGGGGAGCAATGGCCACAAGGGGGAGTATGTTCGATGTATCTTCAACATTACTTTAGAGTGATATCCCTTGTTCAAAGGGGAGAGATTATTCAGAGGAAGATCAAAGGCATTCAGACATGGGGCGCATCCTCAAGGAGAGTTCAAGTAAGGGGAGCAGCCCCAAGATGAAAATGGCCCTTTTCCATTGATGTCAAAGGGGGAGAGTTAATCACATTGATGTGATTGATGTTTATTGATGGGGAGAGATATTCACATTGACTATTGATGTAGAGCATGCCTTATCTACATGTTGACATCAATAATTGGTAATTGGTGTTGACATCAATGTTGGTATTACCATCAATGCCAAAGAGGGAGAATGTTGGATCATGTTGTCATTGATGCCAATTGTTTGATTGATTGATGTCAAGTGATTGATTGATTTCAAATGATTGATTGATTGATTGATGATTGATGTAATATAATATGTATTTTCCTTAATGAGAATGCATAGATGAAGTTGGATCAATGAGTTGTCATAGATATGATGAAGATGGATCAATGAGTTGTCATTGATACATGATTGAAGATGGATCGTTGTGGTTTCATTGACCATATGATGCATTGTTGGAAAAATGTATAGATGACTCATTATTTTCTTATCATGATTGATAAGGTGCACAAATGGATCAACTCCAAAGTGGTCCCCTTATGGTGAAATCCCTCACGGGAAGACGCTTTGCAGATTGGGTTATCCTAGAAGAATGGTTGGAGGACCCTTTCTCTCATTATTTTCTTATCATGATTGATAAGGTGCACAAATGGATGAACTCCAAAGTGGTCCCCTTGTGGTGAAATCCCTCACGGGAAGACTCTTTATGGATTGAGTTATCCTAGAATAATGGTTGGAGGACCAATGCTTGTATGTGGAATAATGAGATGAAGATCAAGGAAATTGTTGGTGAAACTATCATAGATGGATAGTGCTTGTCATGTCATTTTCGGTGGTATGTGGAATGTCACATAACTCCTCATGGTTTGAGAGTTATGGCCTTACAAAGATTAAGGACCCCCACATGAAGGCTTGAAGCCCCCAAGGTCAAAGAAGTCAAAGTGACCTAAAATAAGAAATCATTATTTAAATGATAAAGTAAAGTGACAAAGTCAAGGTGGATTATTTAAATAATAAAAAGAAGTGAAAAAAATTAAGAAATGATAAAATAAGGTGACAAAATCAAGAAGGAATATTTAAATGATAAAGTATTGGAGAACCTTCTATTTATGGAAAGTGGTTAACCCTAAAAATAAGGAAAATAGGTTAAGTAACATAGAAATGGGTTAAGTGACCTAAAAGAAGAAATCATTATTTAAATGATAAAGTAAGGTGACAAAGTCAAGGTGGATTATTTAAATAATAAAGAGAAGTGAAAAAAAATCAAGAAATGATAAAGTAAGATGAGAAAATCAAGAAGGAATATTTAAATGATAAAATATTAGAGAAATTTCTATTTATGGAAAGTGGTTAACCCTAAAATAAGGAAAATAGGATAAGTGACCTAGAAATGGGTTAAGTGATCTAAAAATGGGTTAAGTGACATAGAGGATGAAAGTATAAACAAGATAGCAATGGTCTCTTGTATATCATCATTTTTGTGGATCAATGGAGAGCTTCTTGTGAGAATATCTTTTGGAGTATTGATGGAGAGATTCTTGAGCATTTTTGGTGTGAAACACTTGAGCATATTGAATATATATAGGTTACTGGGGTAACCAAGGATATATAAACCCAATTTCAGAATAAAGGTGAAGAAACGAGGGACAAAATTGAAGGGAGGATAAATTTTTTTGATGATGCTTTCTAAGGTATGTTATTTACATGTCATATCACCATTTTCTCTATAAATTTTTATATATAATGATTCAGACTATGAAATTGCTATTCCATTGAGAAAACATACCCAAGTATATGTGGTAAAAAATTCATCTTGTGGGTCGTTGTATTTTGGGATTTACACTCCGTGGAAAATAGGGTTTGTGGCTAGCCTTGAAACTAATAAAAAACAAGTGTTTCAGGTAAAAATGTCATAACTTCTTCATAACAGATCCAAATTCAGTGAGCCTAATTTTTTTGGTTAGGGTACAGGATTTAGTATGTTTTGTAATATTTTCATATCAATTCAACGAATATTTTGTGCGGGCCACACTATACAAGGTCGCTCTCTAGAATAAGCCAACATTCAGCAAGGTATGTCATTTTTTCTATAACGCCTTTTCTAAGAGGTTCCAAGTGGTTCCACCTGGAGTAATTGCATAAAACACACTGAAGAACATTGTATATGAGTTTCATATCTTTATTCATTACATGTACAAAGTTATGATTATTTCAAGTTGGGGTTGTTGACTAATCCAAAACTAGTCATGGTTGAGACAAGCAGTTGATGAGTTGGCACATACATAAGGTGTATAGTTGATGATGTTGGTACATATTCATGATCCATTGTTGATGAGTATTTGACACATGATTGGTATATACTTTTTCCATGGTTGGATGCACTTGTTTATGGTACAAGTTGATTACAGGTTGTTTGGCACAGGTTGGTGCATGGTTGATGCACTTGTTTATGTTGACAGATTGATATCTGTTGAGGATTGTTGCCTCATCTCAGTTGGTGTTGAGAATGTAAGATGAGTCTTGCATATAGAGCTGGTGCTCTTGTAGAGTTGTACTCTATTCAGTTGTTTCTGAAAAACCCCCGGATTGAAGTCCATAATAAAAAGAAAAATTTTACATACATCTTGTGTTCTTTGTGTTCCTTGTGGAGATGATTTGTTGATGATATGTTGTTGATATGTATTCAAATATAAATGATTATAAATCACAGCAATGAGTAATGAGCAAATGTTGAATGTTAACTAAGGAGTTTTTGTCTAAGAGGGAAGTTTTGGGAAAAAGATCCCCACACTCATTCACTCCCCCCTCTAAGTGTGGTAGGTGTGTCCAACATTAGAGGTTTTGAGAGTATTAGTGGTGGGCATAAGTGCAAGGGCACAATTCTGTTGGTTTTGGACTCTATTGTAATTTTTCTGGAACTAAATTGAATACATATGCAGAAGCATTTTGAATTGTTTATGAAAATATTATAATGGCTATGATATGAGTTTTATCCTCCTTCATTGTTTGTATTTCCTGTGCTCTTTAATTCCATGTGCATTTTTCTTCTATTTAAATTGGAGAGTTAAAGGCCCAGAATTCATCTTATGATGCTCTTGGCTTAAGCAATTTAAACTGTGTAATTGTCTTCTTAACTAATTCAAAATTCATTTTATTAATGCTCTGAGGCAGTTACTTGTTTTTTCCCTTTCCTCTTACACTCTGTAAATCTCAATTCACAACTCATATTCATTGCCTCATTTAGCCTTTATCCTCTAGATATTTCTACCTACTGATCAATGTTTTCATTCAGTTTCAAGAATTTTGACTCCATATCCCTGTGTGTTCCTCCCCTTCATTGCCAACAACTTTATTAAAAAAACCCAAAACAAAACAAATCTAGCCACTGATTTCCAAAGAATTATCAAGTGACACGAGAGAGCCCTTTCTGAGTTGAGAAGGCTAGTGCCTTAGCTCTAAATCTAGTTGAAATAGTTACCTCTATCATTTATCTATCATCCAGAAAAAATTTACATAGTTCTAGCATTTTGGCGCCGTTGTCGGGGACAAAATTGAAAAAAATTCCCTGGGAAAGAACGACATGATTGAGTTCTAAGGTCTGAGAGCAGCAGACACTTAGGCACATATTGGCTCTATTCCTTCTCTAGCGACTCCACACATCAAAAAATTAGTTTGAAGGTGATTCCACTGGTAGAAGAATCCATAAATTTAAATTTTCACTTGTGACTCCACTCTCAATGCAGAATCCATCTTCCAAAACATCATTGGTGACTCCACTGTCTGAAGATGATTTAATATGTGCAAGGTAAGCTCCAATGAATCGATCTCATATTCCCAGCTTTCCAAATCGTATTCCTCACATAAATTGGAAAAAATATTTGCCTAAATTCGAAGCTGGGAAAGGAAATGATGTTGCCTTGCACTTGATTAGATTTCACATGCACATATGTAAGTTGGGGGTTGAATTTCATGAGGATTGTTTGATGAAAATGTTTATGGCTACTCTAGAGGGGAAAGCAAGACTATGGTATGAAGGTTTAAAACTAGGTAGCTTATACTCTCTTAAATATTTACATATAACATTATTTAAGCATTATGGAGAATCTAATCCTTCACCCTTGGTGTTTGAAGATTGTTGTGAATTTTGTGAACATTTCATTAAGTACCTTAAAAATGTTTTTTGTGATGAAGAGTGTATGAATTATGAAATCATAGAATCCCTTTATGAATATTCATCCCAACAAAAAATAGTATCCCCTCCTTTGGTTGAAGGTGGAGCTGATCAAAAAATTGTTTTTGAAAGTCATTTTCCTTCCCCTGAACTTGATGAAGATATTCAACAAGATTTTCAGCAAGACAAAGTATTTCAAGGTTGTCTTTCTCCCCCTATGAATGATATGGTTGTTCAAATTCTAAGTGGCCTAGACATGGATGAGGATTCTGAAAATGCATCTATGGAAACTTCCAGCAATGAACAAACAAATGAAATAGAACTTCAGGAAAGCAACAAAACAACATATGCCATTTTTCAATCAGAAATACAGAAAGATAATGAAGAGGCAATTGTTTTATTTGATTCATTTGAAAATCATGGTTTTGAAAATGTATCCATGGGAACTCTAGACTGTGAAATAGTTCATGATGTTAGATTTTCACATTTACAAGAAGGTTATGAGCAGGAATTTATTTCCATTCATTCATTTGAAAGTCAAAATGACTGTCCTCAAGAAAATTGCAGATGGTTAATAAAATCAAATCATAATTGTTTGATGAACAAGACGATATCCTTGATGTACATAATATGGCTGTCATATTTGAAGATGTTCAAGAATGTATGAATTTTTTTGTTGATATGCATGGAAGAGGAGACAAACCTATTGCTGCAATTTCATTTCAAAATATTCTTAAAACTGAAGAGATAGAGCAAGAGCAACAAACACTTATGAAAGAGACTTGTCTTTTTGTTTTTGCTCATCAAGAATAAATGATTTTTCATGGTTTTTAAGATCATGTGGCCATCCTATTACAGTATTTAATGAAGGAGGAGTTTGTTTCATTCATAAGCTTAAGTTTTGGATTCAACTTTTGTTTTCAGTTGCCATCGTTTACATTTGTCTGCCTACTTAAGAAAGATGTGATCGGAGAAAAATCGGGAAGCCAATTGCTTGATTGGTTGCATTGGCACTTTAGCATCACTTGATTGAGTATTCATTTCAAGCAATTTTAGAGTAGATAGGAGTATGCAAATAATCTTGTTGGTCAAGCATTTTTCAGTTTGGATTTCCAATAGTGTGTACAGTCAGATTTTAGCAGTGTATTCAGTGTTCAGTATCCAGTTGAGAGTAGTGTGCAGAGTTTGGTTTTCAGTAGACACTAGTGACAGGTCGGATCAGAGTACACACACATGTTTTGGGAGCATCCCAATGGATGAGGCACCGGGTCTCTGAGTTCTTTGCTACCTCACTAGGAGGATAGCATCCCCAATAGGAGCCTATGTTATCACCATAACAATTTGGTATCGACTAAAAAATTGATATTTAGCAGAGGGCCAAAGTAGTGTAGATATACGACGTGATTTGTAGGACAAGGCTACATTTTGTGGAGAAGGGACAATATAGCAGAGGCATGAAAGGTGGGGCCTGACGGACCATAGATCATGGAGCAGCCCAGAGCAATGGCCAAGACTCATATCGGGCGATGAAATAAAACAAGGTTTAATTACGTGAGAGCGGGCTGAGGAAAATACCGCGGTTTCTTTTCATGGATGCGTGGCGACACCAGAGGTACATCGAGGCGAAAAGTGGTCTACTCAAAGTCGTTTTTTCCAGCCCCCGATATCGAAAGTTGATGGTGTTATCACCTGCTAATTTTCTTTTGATTTTTCCAAAGCAACTTGTCCTTGTGCTATCCTTCCACTCAGATTTTAAGACTTTTTCACCAGCTCCGTTGAGCTCCCATAACCTAAATCCTTCACTCAAATGATCATCCAAAATAGTCATGTCCTCCATGAGTTAAAAATTTTGGCTAATATCTCAAGCCTATACCTAGCCTTAATTCTTATCTAAATCCCTTAGTTCCATCACTTCATTCATTTTAACCCTTATATTCATATTCCCATTGACAATAAAAAATATTCCTTTTATTAAACACCCTTATCCTATCCACAAAGTCATGTGTTAAGCCTCATATGCCCAAAGTTCTTAGAAAATAGAAAAATGGTTTATTATTATTAATATAAATATTTTTATATTTTTATATTAATATTTAATTTATGGAATCATGTCAAATCATGAGCACAAATCTCAATTTATAAGGTGGAAAATTCAAAGGTTGGATGGAGGGCGCATATACATATCAGGGATTGGAGTAGCAAGGAGGTTAATTATCTGAAGGCGGGTTGGAGAAAACTAATGTGGTTTATTTGGTGGACACGTGTTTCAACGGAGGTAAAAGCAATTTGGATTAAACCACTCCAGCCCAAGACCGATGTAATAAATGCACCATTTATCATATGTTTAATGTGCAACATTTTTCCAAGAGTGCATTTCAACAACAATTGTGGAATTTCTAATAAATGAAATTCCTCCTCACGGTGAAAAGGTTTTACAGAGGTAAGATTTAAGAAATTAATGTTTATTTCCATGAAAAAGATGGGAAAATGCACGTGAATGAAGATTTGGATAATTATTTATCCAAATATTTACAAAAGTAAAAGAAGAAGATAAAAGGTATTTTACCAAAGACGGTAAACTGGAAAAAACACACAGTAAATGTTTTTTCACAGTGAAATGGTAAATTGGAAAAACATTACACAGTAAATGATTTTCATAGGTAAATAGTAACAGTAAATGTTTTTTACAATGAAATGGTGAATTGGGAAAAACAAGACATGGTTTTAAAAGAACCACAGGCATGAATTAAATTATGGAAATTTAATTCTACAGGATAGAAAATATTTGGGAATTATTTTTATTTCAAATATATTATTCCCAAATGTTTAATGAGAATATGAATAAATGCAATTATATTTGAAAGATTATGAGTGACATTTCAAAGAGAGCATGGCAGAGGAAGGAGTTGGAGAGTAAGAGGAATCTGCAGGGATCATGAAACATTTTTTTTTCTTAAAATTGTCATTTGTAATCATTGTAGAAGACGAAACGTTTCATTTCAATTATTGTAACCGGTTGCACACTGGAGGAACTCAAATTGTATAAGTGTTAGAGGTTCTGAGTGTATTAGTGGTGGGAAAAAGTGCAAGGGCACAATTTTGGTGGTTCTGGACTCTATTGTAATTTTTCCAGGACTGAATTGAATACACATGCAGAAGCATTTTGAGCTGTTTATGAAAAGATTATAATGGCTATGATATGAGTTTTGTCTTCCTTCATTGTTTGTATTTCATGTGTTCTTTAATTCCATTTGCATTTTCTTCTATTTAAATTGGAGATTTAAAGGCCCATAATTCATCTTATGATGCTCTTGGCTTAAGCAATTTAAACTGTGTATGAACATTTCATTAAGTACCTTAAAAAAGTTTTTGGTGATGAAGAGTGTATGAATTATGAAATCATAGAAGCCCTTTATGAATATTCATCCCAACAAAAAATAGTATCCCCGCCTTTGGTTGAAGGTGAAGTTGATCAAGAAATTGTTGTTGAAAGTCATTTTCCTTCCCCTGAACTTGATGAAGATATTCAACAAGATTTTCAGCAAGACAAAGTGTCTCAAGGTTGTCTTTCTCCCCCTATGAATGATATGGTTGTTCAAATTCTAAGTGGCCTAGACATGGATGAGGATTTTGAAAATGCATCTATGGAAACTTCTAGCAATGAACAAACAAATGACATAGAACTTCAGGAAAGCAACAAAACAACATATGCCATTTTTCAATCAGAAATACAGAAAGATAATGAAGAGGCAATTGTTTTATTTGATTCATTTGAAAATCATTGTTTTGAAAATGCATCCATAGAAAATCTAGACTGTGAAATAGTTCATGATGTTAGCTTTTCACATTTACAAGAAGGTTATGAGCAGGAATTTATTTCCGTTCATTCATTTGAAAGTCAAAATGACAGTCCTCAATTTTTTTCCAGAAGGTTAATAAAATCAAATCATAATTGTTTGATGAACAAGAGGATATCCTTGATGTACATAATATGGCTGTCACATTTGAATATGTTCAAGAATGTATGAATTTTTTTGTTGATATGCATGGAAGAGGAGACAAACCTATTGTTGCAATTTCATTTCAAGATACTCTTAAAACTGAAGAAATAGAGCAAGAGCAACAAACACTTATGAAAGAGGCTTGTCTTTTTGTTTTTACTCATCAATAAGAAATGATTTTTCATGGTTTTCAAGATCCTGTGGCCATCCTATTACAGTGTTCAGTGAAGGAGGAGTTTGTTTCATTCATAAGCTCTAGTTTTGGATTCAACTTTTGTTTTCAGCTGCCATAATTTACATTTGTCTGCCAACTTAAGAAAGATGTGATCGGAGAAAAATCGGGAAGCCAATTGCTTGATTGGTTTCATTGGAACTTTAGCATTACTTGATTGAGTATTCATTTCAAGCAATTTTAGAGTAGATAGGAGTATGCAAATAAGCTTGTTGGTCAAGCATTTTTCAGTTTGGATTTCCAGTAGTGTGTATAGTCATATTTTAGCAGTGTATTCAGTGTTCAGTATCCATTTGAGAGCAATGTGTAGAGTTTGGTTTTCAGCAGACACTGGTGACAGGTCGGAGCAGGGTACCCACACATGTTTTGGGAGCAGCCCAATGGATGAGGCACTAGGTCTACGAGTTCTTTGCTAACTCACTAGGAGGATAGCATCCCCAATAGAAGCATATGTTATCACCATAACAATTTGGTATGGACTACAAATTGCATATTTAACAGAGGGATAAAGTAGTGTAGAGATACGGCGTGATTTGGAGGACCGGGATACATTTGGCGGAGAAGGGCCAATATAGTGAAGGTGCAAAATGTGGGGCCTGACAGACCATAGATCATGGAATGACCCACATCAATGAAAAATACTCATATCAGGTGATGAAATAACACAATATTTAATTATGTGAGAGAGGGCCGGGTAAAATACCACTGGTTTCTTTTCGTGGACGTGTGGCGACACTAGAGGTACATCGGGGCGAAAAGCGGTCTACTCAAAACCGTTTTTTCCAACCCCTGATATCAGAAGTTGATGGTGTTATCACCTGCTAATTTGGATTTTATTTTTCCAAAGCAGCTTGTCCTTGTGTTATCTTTCCACTTAGATTTTAAGACTTTTTCACTAGCTCCGTCAAGCTCCCATCACCTAAATCCTTCACTCATTGATCATCCAAAATAGTCATGTCCTCCATGAGTTAAAAAATTTGGCGAATATCCCAAGCCTATACCTAGCCTTAATTCTTATCTAAATCCCTTAGTTCCATCACTTCATTCATTTTAACCCTTATATTCATATTCCCGTTGAAAATAAAAAAATATTCCTTTTATTAAACACCCTTATCCTATCCACAAAGTCATGTGTTAAGTCTCATATGCCCAAAGTCCTTAGAAAATAGAAAAAGAGTTTATTATTATTAATATAAATATTTTTATATTAAAATATTTATATTAATATTTAATCCAATATTTAATTTATGGAATCACATCAAATCATGGGCACGAATCTCAATTTATAAGGTGGAAAAGTCAAAGGTTGGATGGAGAGCGCACATACATATCGGGGATTGGAGTAGCGAGGAGGTTAATTATGTGAAGGCGGGCCAGGGAAAACTACCATGGTTTATATGGTGGACACGTCTTTTTATGTGGAGCACATCATAGGTAAAAGTAGTTTGGATTAAACCACTCCACCCCAAGCCCGATGTAATAAATGCACCATTTATCATATGTTTAATGTGCAACATTTTTCCAAGAGTGCATTTCAACAACAATTGTGGAATTTCTAATAAACGAAATTCCTCCTCACGGTGAAAAGGTTTTATGGAGGTAAGATTTAAGAAATTAATGTTTATTTCCATGAAAAAGATGGGAAGATGCACATGAACGAAGACTTGGATAATTCTTTATACAAAGATTTACAAAAGTAAAAGAAGAAGATAAAAGGTATTTTACCAAAGATGATAAACTAGAAAAAACACACAGTAAATGTTTTTTCACAGTGAAACCGTAAATTGGAAAAACATTACATAGTAAATATTTTTCACAGGGAAATACTAACAGTAAATGTTTTTTTATAGTGAAATGGTGAATTGGGAAAAACAAGACATGGTTTTAAAATAACCACGGGCATGAATTAAATTATGGAAATTTAATTTTACAGGATAGAAAATATTTGGGAATTATTTTTATTTCAAATATATTATTCCCAAATGTTTAATGAGAATATGGATAAATGTAATTATATTTGAAAGATTATGAGTGACATTTCAAAGAGAACATGGTAGAGGAAGGAGATGGAGCGTTAGAGGAATTTGCAGGGATCATGAAACGTTTTATTTTTTCTGAAAACTGTCATTTGTAATCATTGTAGAAGTTGAAACGTTTCATTTCAGTTATTGTAACCGGTTTCACACTGAAGGAACTCAAATTGTATAACTGTTAGAGGTTCTGAGTGTATTAGGTGGTGGGTAGAAGTGCAAGGGCACAATTATGGTGGTTCTGGAATCTATTATATTTTTTCTGGGACCGAATTGAATACATATGCAGAAGCATTTTGAACTATTTATGAAAACATTCTAATGGCTATGATATGAGTTTTTCCCTCCTTCATTGTTTGTATTTCACTTGTTMTTTAATTCCATTTGCATTTTCTTCTGTTTAAATTGGAGAGTTAAAGGCCCATAATTCATCTTATGATGCTCTAGGCTTAAGCAATTTAAATTGTGTAATTGTCTTCTTAACTAATTCAAAATTCATGTTATTAATGCTCTGATGYAGTTACTTGTTTTTCCCCTTTCCTCTTACACTTTGCAAATCTCAATTCACAACTCAGATTCATTGCCTCATTTAGCCTTTATCCTTTGGAGAGTTCTACTTGCTGATCAATGTTTTCATTCATTTTCAGGAATTTTGACTCCATATCCCTGTGTGTTCCTCCCCTTSATTGCCAACAACTTTATTAAAAAATCCCAAAACAAACCAAATCTAGCCACCGATTTCCAAAGAAATATCAAGTGACACGAGAGATCCCTCTCTGAGTTGAGAAGGCTAGTGCCTCAACTCTAAAGCTGGTTGAAATAGTTACCTTTGTCGTTTGTCTATCATCCAGACAAAATTTACAGAGTGCTAGCATTTGGGCGTCGTTGTCGGGGATGAAATTGAAAAATTTTCTCAGGGAAATAATGACATGGTTGGGTTCTAAGGTTTGAGAGCAGCAGATACTTAGGCACATATTGGCTGTATTACTACTCTGGCGACTCCACACATCAAAAAATCAGTTTGAAGGTGATTCCACTGGTAGAAGAATCCATAAATTTAAATTTTCACTAGCAACTCCAATCTCAATGCATAATCCAGCTTCCAAAACATCATTAGCGACTCCATTGTCTGAAGATGCATTTAATATTTGCAAGGTATGCTCCAATGAATCAATCTCATGTTCCCGACTCTCCAAATCATATTCCTCACATAAATTGGCAAAAATATTTGCCTAAATTCGAAGATGGGAAAGGAAATGATGTTGCCTTGCACTTGATTAGATTTCACATGCACATATGTAAGTTCAACGTTGAATTTCATGAGGAT
This sequence comes from Picea mariana, assembly GCA_032191745.1. Taxonomy (NCBI): domain Eukaryota; kingdom Viridiplantae; phylum Streptophyta; class Pinopsida; order Pinales; family Pinaceae; genus Picea; species Picea mariana. Next base: position 305,316 of record JASDQU010736286.1, on the reverse strand, counting down.
TGTTTGATGAAAATGTTTATGGCTACTCTAGAGGGGAAAGCAATATTATGGTATGAAGGTTTAAAACCAGGCAGCTTATACTCTCTTAAATATTTCCATATAACATTATTTAAGCATTATGGAGAATCTAATCCTTCACCCTTGGTGTTTGAAGATTGTTGTGAATTTTGTGAACATTTCATTAAGTACCTTAAAAATGTTTTTGGTGATGAAGAGTGTATGAATTATGAAATCCTAGAATTCCTTTATGAATATTCATCCAAACAACAAATAGTATCCCCTCCTTTAGTTGAAGGTGAATCTGATCAAGAAATTGTTGTTGAAAGTCAGTTTCTTTCCCCTGAACTTGATGAAGATATTCATCAATATTTTCAGCAAGACAAAGTGTTTCAAGGTTGTCTTTCTCCCCCTATGAATGATATGGTTGTTCAAATTCTAAGTGGCCTAGACATGGATGAGGATTATGAAAATGCATCTATGGAAACTTCCGGCAATGAACAAACAAATGACATAGAACTTTAGGAAAGCAACAAAACAACATATGCCATTTTTCAATAAAAAAATACAGAAAGATAATGAAGATGCAATTCTTTTATTTGATTCATTTAAAAATCATGGTTTTAAAAATGCATCCATGGGAACTCTAGACTGTGAAATAGTTCATGATGTTAGCTTTTCAAATTTATAAGAAGGTTATGAGAAAGAATTTATTTCCATTCATTCATTTGAATGTCAAAATGACAGTGCTCAAGAAAATTTCCAGAAGGTTAATAAAATCAAATCAGAATTGTTTGATGAACAAGAGGATATCCTTGATGTACATAATATGGTTGTCACATTTGAAGATGTTAAAGAATGTATGAATGTTTTTGTTGATATGCATGGAAGAGGAGACAAACCTATTGCTGCAATTTCATTTCAAAATATTCTTAAAACTGAAGAGATAGAGCAAGAGAAACAAACACTTATGAAAGAGGCTTGGCTTTTTGGTTTTTCTCATCAAGAATAAATGATTTTTCATAGTTTTCAAAATCCCGTGGCCATCCTATTACAGTCTTCGGTGAAGGAGGAGTTTGTTTCATTCATAAGCTCAAGTTTTGGATTCAACTTTTGTTTTCAGCTGCCATCGTTTACATTTGTCTGCCTGCTTAAGAAAGATGTGATCTAAGAAAAATTGGGAATCCAATTGCTTGATTGGTTTCATTGGCACTTTAGCATCACTTGATTGAGTATTCATTTCAAGCAATTTTAGAGTAGATAGGAGTACGAAAATAAGCTTGTTGGTCAAGCATTTTTCAGTTTGGATTTCCAGTAGTGTGTACAGTCAGATTTTAGCAGTGTATTCAGTGTTCAGTATCCAGTTGAGAGCAGTGTGCAGAGTTTGGTTTTCAGCAGACACTGGTGACAGGTCGGAGTAGGGTACACACACATGTTTTGGGAGTAGCCTAATGGATGAGGCACCAGGTCTACTAGTTCTTTGTTACCTCATTGGGAGGATAGCATCCCCAATAGGAGACTATGTTATCACCATAACAATTCGATATGGACTACAAATTTCATATTTAGCAGAGGGCTAAAGTAGTGTAGAGATACGATGTGATTTGGAGGATCGGGCTACATTTGGCAGAGAAGGTCCAATATARAGGAGGCACGAAAGGTGGGGCCTGATGGACCATAGATCATGGAGCAGCCTAGATCAATGCCCAAGACCCATATCGGGCGATGAAATAACACGATGTTTAACTATGTGAGAGCGGGCCAGGGAAAATATCGTAGTTTATTTTCATGGAAGTGTGGTGACACCAAAGGTACATCGGGACAACAAGTGGTCTACTCAAAACCGGTTTTTCCAACCCCCGATATCGGAAGTTGATGGTGTTATCACTTGCTAATTTGCATTTTATTTTTCCAAAGCAGCTTGTCCTTGTGTTATCTTTCCACTCAGATTTTAAGTCTTTTTCACCAGCTCCGTCAAGCTCCCATCACCTAAATCCTTCACTCAACTGATCATCCAAAATAGTCATGTTCTCCATGAGTTAAAAAAAATTGGCAAATATCCCAAGACTATACTTAGCATTAATTCTTATCTAAATCCCTTAGTTCCATCACTTCATTCATTTTAACCCTTATATTCATATTCCCGTTGAAAATAAAAAGTATTCCTTTTATTAAACACCCTTATCCTATCCACAAAGTCATGTGTTAAGCCTCATATGCCCAAAGTCCTTAGAAAATAGAAAAAGGGTTTATTATTATTAATATAAATATTTTTATATTAAAATATTTATATTAATATTTAATCCAGTATTTAATTTATGGAATCACGTCAAATCATGGGCATGAATCTCAATTTATAAGATGGAAAATTCAAAGGTTGGATGGAGGGCGCACATACATATCGGGGATTGGAGTAGCGAGGAGGTTAATTATGTGAAGGCGGGTCAGGGAAAACTATCATGGTTTATTTGGTGGATACATGTTTTTACATGGAGCACATCGAAGGTAAAAACAGTTTGGATTAAACCAATCCAGCCCAAGCCTGATGTAATAAATGCACCATTTATCATATGTTTAATGTGCGACATTTTTCCAGGAGTGCATTTCAACAACAATTGTGGAATTTCTAATAAATGAAATTCCTCCTCACGGTGAAAAGGTTTTACAGAGGTAAGATTTAAGAAATTAATGTTTATTTCCATGAAAAATATGGGAAGATGCACATGAACGAAGACTTGGATAATTCTTTATCCAAATATTTACAAAAGTAAAAGAAGAAAATAAAAGTTATTTTACCAAAGACGATAAACTGGAAAAAACACACAGTAAATGTTTTTTCACGGTGAAACAGTAAATTGGAAAAACATTACATAGTAAATGTTTTTCACAGGGAAATACTAACAATAAATGTTTTTTACAGTGAAATGGTGAATTGGGAAAAACAAGACATGGTTTTAAAAGAACCACGGGAATGAATTAAATTATGGAAATTTAATTCTACAGGATAGAAAATATTTGGGAATTATTTTTATTTCAAATATATTATTCCCAAATGTTTAATGAGAATATGGATAAATGAAATTATATTTCAAATATTATTAGTGACATTTCAAAGAGAACGTCGCAGAGGAAGGAGTTGGACCGTCAGAAGAATCTGCAGGGATCATGAAACATTTTTTTTCTGAACACTGTCATTTGTAATCATCGTAGAAGCTGAAACGTTTCATTTCAGTTATTGTAACCGGTTGCACACTGAAGGAACTTGAATTGTATAAGTGTTAGAGGTTCTGAGTGTATTAGTGGTGGGTAGAAGTGCAAGGGCACAATTTTGGTGGTTCTGGACTCTATTGTAATTTTTCTGGGACTGAATTGAATACATATGCAGAAGCATTTTGAACTGTTTATGAAAAGATTCTAATGGCTATGATATGAATTTTGTTCTCCTTCATTTTTTGAATTTCTCATGTTCTTTAATTCCATTTGCATTTTCTTTTGTTTAAATTGGAGAGTTAAAGGCCCATAATTCATCTTATGATGCTCTTGGCTTAAGCAATTTAAACTGTGTAATTGTCTTCTTAACTAATTCAAAATTCATTTTATTAATTCTCTGATGGAGTTACTTGTTTTTCCCCTTTTTTCTTACACTCTACAAATCTCAATTCACAACTCAGATTCATTGCCTCATTTAGCCTTTATCCTCTGGAGAGTTCTACCTGCTGATCAATGTTTTCATTCATTTTTAGGAATTTTGACTTCATAGCCTTGTGTGTTCCTCCCCTTCATTGCCAACAACTTTATTAAAATCCCCCAAAACAAACCAAATCTAGCCATCGATTTCCAAATAAATATCAAGTGACACGAGAGAGCCCTCTCCGAGTTGAGAAGGATAGTGCCTCAGCTCTAAATCTAGTTGAAATAGTTACCTCTATCATTTGTCTATCATCCGGACAAAATTTACAGAGTGCTAACATATGGCATGGAAGAAAGGAGGGATTTTCCTTAGAACCAAAATTCTTGATAACATTGTAATTTTTTATTTGCTCCAACGTCCACTTTTTATCCAGGTATTTACTTTCCTGGGTGGATATTCTGGTGGTATCTTTTCCAAAAAAAATCCTTTAAAAACCAAGACAAAATCATTGAAAACTTCATAAAAGTGAAAAGAATCTTTGTGTCTCCACAACGCTCGGTACCAAAAGGTCATTGGGTCAAATTCACAATTTACTTTATTCCAGATAGACAATATATGAAATTGACAACAATATGCTATCACAAACACCAAATAATAAGCCATAAATAATTTATTATCTTTTTTATACTATGACAATTGGGAAGATATTTCAATGGAAATCAGGTTTCCCCAATTGAAAATGGCCTGCTCCTTGACAGTAAAATATAAGATATAAAGAATCATGCGGGAAATGTTGGTGATATTTTCTTGGCCAGTCACTCTAGTGAATAACCAAGAAATTTCCTGAAAGGGGTTTTTGAACGAGTTGACCTGTAACCTGGTAATATCTTCAGGGATGGCCGTGGGATTTCCCCCAAGAACTCAGGAAAGAGGTTCAAGCCGTTATTGTACTTTTTCAGGAAATCCTTGCAATCCTCTTCTTTGAAAGTAAGTGTTGGCTCGGGTAGCTTCAGCATTTTATGAAACACTTGAGGTGAAAGAGAGACGAGAGGATGGTCTTAAAGTTGAATAATCTGTTGACTTGGTATATATTTCTCAACGCACCAGGAAACTAATTCCTTGCAGTCGAAAACCTCAGGAACACGGCCTGCACGAGAAATTCTTGATGTCTAGATCACTTCCTTCTAAGAAAACGAGGATGAATAGTAATAATACGCTCTAGACCATTGAAAGTTACGGTCCTCACGTCCAAAAATGTTCAAAGTATCTCCGCAGAACTGTTGTCGAGTTGCTGCTGCCATAAGTTGATGAGCGCATTCTTTTAATCCAAATAATATTTGAAATGAGCACTTGAGAGAGATAATAAAATCTTCCACAAATCGTTCTTTAATGTGGTTTAATGAGAAATCTCCTTGACCCTTTCGCTTATTAATGACTATATTTACGAAACCTGCATGATGAGTTATTAACATTAAACAATACTAAATGCATATTGGGAAAAGCACGAAGGTGGCAGGGACGGACTAGAGCAATTGGGATTTAGAAATTTTGTGAACTTGGAAACCCGCAATGCCACGGTTTTGAAAGGTCAAAAATTGGCTAAGTGTTGTAATGCGGTCAATCGGACTCAATATAGGAGAGATGAGATACTTAGGAGCTCAGGGAGTCCAATGGTCAAAATGTAGATTGTTAAGCCCTAAATAGTGGCTCATTACCCCTTAATTGGTGTATATTATATTAGTAATGTTATTTTATTTATGTCAGATTTAGGTCATTAGTTGTAATTATACATCCTAGTCTCCTATATATACCAAGGAGACATTTTCATTTTGAATCATCTTGTAATTGTACATTTATGTGGGAATAAGGAGGTTTCCCCCTCAAAGAGGCTTATTATCTAAATTTATCTCTTTTTCAAGGCATTGAGTACTTATTCTGAGGTTTTTCTATGCTATATTGATATTTGGTTCTTAACATATGGTATGAGAGCTCAAGGTCTTGGGGTTTCGCTACTACATCTGAGACACCTTGTAATTTTCGCTATATCTTTTTTTCTACAACATTTTAGAAGGAATGACTTGAAGGCTATTTATAATACGGATCAAGGTACGTTGGGTTAAAATTTCAGCTCCCAAGGCCTTATACTTTCGGAGATACAACCTGTGTAATATAGGGTTATGGAATCATATTAAACTGAGTCATTGCAGAATTTTCGCTATAAAACATTTTCTATAACGTTTCAGACCCTAAAATTTGGAGGCTATTGACATAAATTAGTAAGGTATCTGTGGTAAAAATTTTAGCTTCTAGGTCATCTTAAATTTGCAGATACACCCTGTGGAATATAGGGTATCTGACTAGTCCTATTGACTAGTCTCAAGAAGGTGTTCCAGGTAAAACAATCATAACTTCTTCCTAGAGTATCCAAATTGAGTGAGACTAGTTTCATTGGATAGTGGACAGTTTGTAGTATTTATGGTATAAGTTTCAAAATTTTATATCAATTATGTTGTGCGGGGCATGCTATACAAATGAGATCGCATGAAAAGGCCAAAAATCAACAAGTTGTGGGGAAGCTACTGTAAATTCCACTTGGCACATCCAATTTTGATCAGAACTATGGAATTGCAGAGAAGAAATATCATAGAACTACAAAAAATAAAGTTTCATACCCAGAAGGGTCTAAATTTTGGAGATATAGTAGAAGAAAGATTGTCTAGCAGAACCACCTCAAAATCAAGGTTCAAAAGTGATACTTGGCCAACATGCCACCCAAAAAAGGGAAATTCTACACCAAATAAGCCTCCAGAAAATCCTACTTGGAATCTTGATGAAGGTGAAGAAATGAGTAGGGACATAAATGATTTACAAAAGAATATAGTAACAAACGATGAACTACAAGAGATGGAATCTAAGTTGGAGGCAAAGATGGATGGTTTCATGTAAAGATTGAAAAATTTCGTAATAGAGAGGACACCTGAAAGTGAAAATGTATCCCATGAAATTCATGATGAGGACATAAGGAAGGTGAATCAAGAATGGAGAAACTATAACTTTGGGTTGAAGACCAACCACGTTCCTAAGATCGATATGGGGAAGTTTGATGGCAATGACCCTATCACATGGATACTTCAGATGGAGCAATTATTTGATCTACATAATGTGCCACATACACAAAAGGTATGAATTGGTTCTTTATATTTATAACCCAATCAATTTGTATGGTATAGATGGCTGTGTTCTCACAAATCACTCGTCACTTGGACAATTTTCACAGAATAAATTATAGCACACTATGAGGATACAAGGAGCAATACCTTCTTTAGCCAATTGATAAATCTCAAGCAAAAGGGTTCAGTTACAGAGCACATTGAGAACTTCCAAAGATTGAATATTAAGGTAACATATATTCCACATGAGCACTTGATTGATGTATTCATAGGAAATTTAAGAGATAACATTCAACATGAGGTTCGCCTTTGGGAACCCAAATCATTGGAGAATGCATTTAGGGTGGCAANAAGGTTGAAACCTCAACAATTGGAGGAAAGAAAAGCAAAGGGTTTATGCTTTAATTGTGACAGCAAGTACAACAAGGGACATAAGTGTGGTGAGAAGAAATTATTCTACATAGATTGTGAAGAGGAAGAAGAACAAGAACATGAACAAGAACCATCTCAAAATGAAAACATAGAATCAATTTCATCTGAAGAGTTGACTCCCATGATATTGTGTAATGCATTGGCTGGAATTAACACTCCTCAAACCCTCAAGATCGAAGGATATATCAAAAAGAAAAAGGTAATAGTCCTAATTGAGTCTGGCAGTACTCATAATTTCATTCACTATAAATTAGCCAAAGATCTCAATTTCTTTGTATATCCAGAACCAGAGTTTCAAGTAATGATTGCAGATGGAGGAACTATCAATTGCTCAAGAAAATGCAATAAGATCAATCTTACTATGGGGGAATATGTAATGAATAGTCCAATGATTTCTCTAACCATGGGTGGTGTTGATGTTGTACTAGGAATCCAATGGTTACAACCATTAGGAACAATGGCTTTTAATTTTCAAGAACTTTTCATGAAATTTTCATTGGAAGATAAATAAATTGAGTTAAGAGGTATCACAGGGAAACCCGGTAAGGTGATAAGCTCTAATGGCATGAAAAATTTATTAAAAAAGGGGCATCAAGGTGTTATTGCAAAACTATGCTCACTAGATGTTCAAATATCTAAGACATCTATTCCTCTAGATCTCCAAGGGATCATTGATAAGCATTCCAAAATATTTGAAGATATTCCCAAAGGTCTTCCACCCAATCGAAATCATGATCATGATATTTTCCTAATTCTTGGGAGTGTTCCTCCTAACATCAGGCCATATAGATACCCTTATGCACAAAAGAGTGAAATTGAGCCTATGGTTGAAGAAATGTTAGAGGCTGGCATTATTAGACCTAGCCAAAGTTCTTACTCTGCACTGGTGGTAATGGTATTCAAGAAAGATGGCTCATGGCGTATGTGTCCAGATTATAGAGAGCTCAACAAGATCACTATTAAAGATAAGTTTCCCATTCCCGTCATTGATGAATTGTTAGATGAACTACATGGAGCAATCTATTTCACAAAGTTGGATCTTCATTCAGGGTATCATCAGATTAGAATGAAGGAAGAAGATATCCCAAAAACAACATTCGGAACTCATGAAGGCCATTATGAATTTTTGGTCATGCCTTTTGGCCTTACAAATGTACCTTCCACATTCCAAGGGTTGATGAATTCCATTTTCAATCCCTTCCTTCGAAAATTTTGTTGGAAAACTGAGAGGGGGGGTGAATCAATTATCACTATACTTAAACAATTATATCCATTTATTTTAAATTTATTACGGAACTTCTCAATGATGATCACAATAAATAATCAATAGAGTATTCAACATCAATCACACACATGTATAGTATGGATACAAATATTCTTGAAGAAACCCATAAAGGGTGAAAACCTCTTCTTCTTTATATGATAATTATTTTCTGTACATTATCATTCTTATGAGCACCAACTCATAATGAGGCTATCACCTATGTTTTGCAAGATACTACTTGCTGAGAGCACCAACTCTCTAGTTTCTCTATCACCCACTAGAAGGAAGTACCAACTCCCTCACTGCTCCAACACCAACTAGATGGAAGCACCAACTTCTAGTCACATAGGCACGAACTTGTATAACAGAGAACCAATGTTCTCCCTAGCACCACCCTGCCACCCTGTTTTCTCTGGCTGCTACTAGATGGTAGCTACAACTCCCTGTGTTCAAGCACCCACTTGACACTCAGAGGACAACAGTCCTTCCTAGCACCTCCCAACCTCCATGAAATACAAAACTTTGCTTTCTGTGAATTTACTACAGTGATTCAATAGTTGTCATTGGCTTACCAGGCTTATCAATGTTCTGCTATGTTTCTCTGCTCTCTTGTATCAGTGTCTCTCTGCTTGCATCTCCTTGAAATTTCTGATCTTCTGCTATATCTTTGTATGTACATCTCAACCTTCTTTTACTATATCAGTTATCCATCTATGTTCTTTCCTTCTATTGCGTTATTTCTCCTCTAGACTTCCTTCTTCTACTTGCATAACACATTCTTAAAAATCGCAACACCAATATCTTCTTTGTTCTGCATTTTGTTAGTCTCTTTGCATCTTGTGCATGCTGCATGCGCTATCCCACTGCATACAATTTACTGGGTTCATCATCACCGACCCTTCTCCTGATATCTTTTGGCTTTACTGACTGTAACAGTCTTCGACCCTTTTCCATCTGTCAGTCGACTCTATGATGAGTTTACACTCCACTGGCAGTTGTCGTGAGACTCTTCGTCTTCTCTGTCGATCACCCTGAAGACTCTTTGAATTCTCTAGCAGAAACCATCAGTGGTCTCTAACAGTTACATCGAGGCTCTTCGGCCCCTCTGGTAGCCACCCTACAGCTCCTCAAATTCTCTGGCAAATGCAATCACTTTGTTCTAGCAATTACTGAGAGAAACTCCGCACGTTCATGCGTTTTGGCGCCTTTTCTCGTCCTGAAGAAAACTTCACAGTGGGCGATAGATCTTCTGGCTAAGCCCCTTCCTTTCAGGTGACCTCTGGCGATGACCAAATGCCTATTCATAAGGCACTTTTTCTACTCACATTTCAGGGATCTGGAGATGAGGCATCTCGAATCTCCAAGTCATGATCTCCAAAATGGAGCTTAGTTGCATGTTATCTCCTCCCTTAAACCTTCGATGATGTGACCAATGGCTGTGACCACAACCCTATTCAAAAAGGCATTTTGCGATTTCGCATTTCGGGTTTTCTCCTATGAGTCTCCTTGAATTCTCATATTTCGAACCCCGAAATGGAGCTTGGCTGCTCTAGCTTCTTCCTCCAATGTGACCACCGGCGGTGACCACAACTTAACTCGAAACTGCATTTCGCAAGTTCACATTTTGGGGATTCTTCTGTGAGTCCCTTGACTTCTCCAAATTTTGGTACCGGAAATGGAGCCTAGCAATGCTAGCTCCTTCCACTCACGCGACCACTGGCGGTGACCAGGGGCCAAGTTTGAAAATGCATTTCACATTTTGCGTTTTGGGGATTCTGTGAAGAGTTGTCTCAACTCTTCATGTCGCAAACTCCAAAATGGATCTTGGCAGATCTAGCTCTACTCTCTAGCTATCGATGATGTGACCATGAGATATGACCACTGGCTAGTCATTTGAGCGCTTCGCTCTTCATATCAACGGTCCACGATCCATGGTGATCGGACGACTATCCTCTATCCTGGAACTTCAGCTTTCAGGAATTTGGGGGAGTATTGATGCTAAAACTCCTGAAACTAAACTCTCGGAGTGACTTCATTCTTGCATCACTCAATGACGTGTCATAAGCTAAGTGGCATCCACGTGTCACTCAGAATTGTGATTTTCAGTGGCCTGAAATGTCGAGTAAACTTGACACTTGTCCTTTTATGATTGTGCCATGTGTCCTTATTGACGTAGACTGCCACCTGTCCTTTCTGACATGGTCTGTCATGAACTACCTCTTGGATTTGATGGCCCAGATTCATCCTTGATCCAACGACTAAGATTATTTCGCGATTTCACATATCGCAAGTTCGAGAGGTTATAACACCTCATTCCTTTGAATTTCCAGTCAGCGAAGAGATGATCTTTCACCATGTTTCCTTCTTGGATCGACGGACCAGATTTCTCCTTGATCCGACGACTCAGATCATTTCGCGTTTTTCCAGTTGGAAGAATAGATCACCTCGTGCCTTTGACTTTCCAGTCAGTGAAATGATGATATTTCAACATGTGTCCTCTGAATCCAATGACCCACGACTGTCCTCAATGGATGGCCAGAATTCCTTCACAGTTTTGAAGATTTGGATGACTTTTGGTCTTATCCGCCTTATAGCTTCACTAGATCTAATGACTGTTGGTCCTTCGTAATTAATCTAGATCTGACAGCCCAGATCTTATCGCAATTTCACATATCGTGAGTTGGAAGGTTAGAGAGCTTCCTTCCTTTGACTTTCCAGTCAATGAAATGTTGAACTGTAGCCACGTGTCCTTCCCAATGATGGATGTTCCTCCTGTTTTCGGGACTTTGTAAGCTCGTTTCATGTTGAAATTTAAAGATCATACAGGTTATCCTAGATCCAATGATGGTCGGTCCCTGCGCTCAGATCTAACGCTTGAGATCTATCCTCCATCTGCGCGCTCCTCTTGTTTGAATTTAGATTTGACGGCCATCGGGAATTCAGAATGGGTGATCCAACGATCACTATCACTTCTCCTCCTGATATTCTCCTTCATGTGTGTTCTTGCCATCAATGACAAGCACATTGTTCATGTGAACATGCCAACAAATTTGTGTTAGTATTTTTTGATGATATACTAATCTATAGCAAGTCTTGGGAGGCTCATGTGCAACATGTTGACAAGGTGCTACAACTACTAACGGAGCAACAACTATATGCCAAACCATCCAAATGTTTCTTTGGAGTGAAGGAGGTAGAGTATTTGGGTCATATTGTATCTCATGAAGGTGTCAAGGTAGACCCTAACAATATTAAGGCCATGATGGACTGGATAATTCCCAAAACATTAAAGAATCTTAGAGGATTTTTGGGTTTGACAGGTTACTACCGCAAGTATGTGCAACACTATGGAAGAATAGCAGCACCTTTAATGACACTAACTAAGAAGGATGCATTTTCATGGACTCCAGAGGCAACTAAATATTTTGAACAACTTAAAGAGGTGATGTGCAAAGCTCCTGTCTTGACCACTCCAGACTTCATAAAATCCTTTATTGTGGAATGTGATGCCTCGAGAAATGGAATTGGTGTTGTCCTAATGAAAGAAGGAAGGCCCCTGGATTTTGAAATTTGACCACTCAAGGGAAATGACTTACACAAACCCATTTATGAGAAGGAAATGATGGCAATACTACATGCATTGAAGAAATGGCTTCCTTACCTAATAGGTAGGCACTTCAAGGTCAAAACAGATCATGATAGTCTTAAATACTTCTTGGAACAAAGACCATCTTCAGAAGAACAACAAAAATGGGTAACCAAGATATTGGGTTATGATTTTAAAATCGTCTATAAAAAAGGGAAGCAAAATGTTGTGGCAGATGCACTCTCAAGGAAGGATGAAGATGTTGAGTCCTTTCTCTATGCTATCTCGATCATCCAACCCAATTGGATAATAGAAGCAAGGGATGAATGGAAGAATGATGAAAAAGTGTGGACTCTCATTCAAAGGCTGCAGTAGGATTCTAGTACATTAGATACATTTACATGGAAAAATGATTCACTATGGTACAAATATCACTTATATTTATGTAATAAATCCCAACTCAAACAAAAGGTACTATTGGAATTGCACATCTCTCCTGTAGGAGGGCACTCGGGATTTTTAAAAACCTACCATATGGTCAAGAAGGAATTTTTTTGGGATGGCCTTAAAAATGATGTTCAAAGGTTTGTAGCAGAATGTTTGGTTTGCCAACAAAATAAGGTGGAAACAATTAAGACCCTAGGTATTTTACAACCATTATCCATCCCAAGTCAGTGCTGGGAGGAGGTTTCCATGGATTTCATCACAGGGTTACCGAAGTCCGAAGGAAAGAGTGTCATCATGGTGATTGTTGATAGACTGATCAAGTACACACACTTCTGTGCACTCTCGCATCCCTTCAAAGCTAGTACAGTTGCCACCACATTCATGGAGATAGTTCAAAAGCTACATGGCAGCCCAAATATTATTGTAAGTGACAGAGATCCCATCTTCACTGGACATTTTTGGACATAATTATTTTCTTGTTTGGGTACTCAATTGGCTCATAGATCATCCTATCATCCTCAATCTCATGGACAAACCGAGATAGTGAACAAATGTCTGGAAGGATAACTTCGTTGCTTTGTCTCTGATAAACAAACATAATGGTTCAAATGGTTACCCTTGGTAGAATGGTGGTATAACACTTCCTTTCATACTGCAACAAAAATGACACCATTTTTGGCACTCTATGGATACCACCCTCCTTCATCACTTCTTCTCTAAAATAAAAATCTAACTTTCAAGTAGTGGAAGATCACATCAAGCATCAACAACAAGTTCTCCAAATATTAAAGGACAACTTGACCATGGCACAGAATCGTATGAAACAACAAGCAGATCAACATCGTAGTGAAAGAAGTTTTGAAGTAGAGGATTGGGTGATTTTAAGACTACAACCATACAAGCAAATGTCCCTCAAGCAATCCAAGAAGGATAATAAATTATCACCAAAGTACTATGGCCCTTATAAGGTGTTGCAAAATATTGGTACTATGGCATACAAATTAGAGTTGCCTGCATCTTCACGAGTACACCCAGTTTTCCATGTTTCATGCTTAAAGAAGGTTATAGGTGACAAGATCCCAGTTCAAACTATATTTCCAGAACTTGACGAGGAAGGAAAAATCATATTGGAGCTTGAAGCCATCATTGATACAAGAATTCGCCAGCTAAAGAATAGATCCATTTCAGAGTATCTCATTAAATGGAGGAAACTACCGGTTGAAGATTCCACTTGGGAAGATGAGTCTTTTATACAGAAGCATCGAGAGTTACTCAAGCGTTGCAAAAAACACTTGTCTCAAGGGGAGGGGCATGTTAAGCCCTAAATAGTGGCTCATTACCCCTTAATTGGGGCATATTATATTAGTAATGTTATTTTATTTATGTCGGATTTAGGCCATTAGTTGTAATTATACCTCCTAGTCTCCTATATATACCAAGGAGACATTTTCATTTTGAATCATCTTGTAATTGT
>JASDQU010736286.1:263397-275022 GCA_032191745.1 Picea mariana | reverse complement strand
ATCATTATTAATAATATTATTATCATTTTATTATGAAAATGGAGGTTAAAGCTCTTGGAGCGTAATAGACCTGAAAGTAAAGAGAATATAATTTATTATTACTCTAATGTTAAAACGCAACCCATGACCAAATACTTTATCCATCTCGTGGACTTCGGGACTTTGGGGCTTCGGGATGTTTGGGGTGATGGAATCCATGAGCCAAAGTCGTTGAAGGCCCAAACCCTTCCTTTCCCTGTACAAGGTGGCTTACATAAGAAATATAATTAATTATGTGATATTGTATTTAATTGTGATCAAACTAACATAATTGAGTATAATAACCCTGTATTGCAATTTATTATATTATAATTCAAAATAACTCATTGTATTTGTATCCCGTTGTAATACAAGTGGATCCCCTTCGAGACTCTGGAACTTCGGTTTAATTGAGAATGAAGAGTTGCGTGGAAGAGTGGAAGGTGTGGACTCGAATATCCTTCCTTCATTCCAATATTCAATATTAAATGTAATAATAGAGATTATTTAAACTTGGGTGATATTTTTTAGAGGTATAATATAATATATTATATTATACTAAGATTTATTAAATTGGTTACACTTGAATGAAGCGAGCTCTTTTAAATATTAAATATTGTGGTAATGTGTACAAGTGGGGCCACTTTGGGGCTTCGGGACTCCGGAGCTCTGGGAGATTTGAGTATAAAGGATGTGTAGGGGAGCCGAAGGAGTTGACCCGAAGAGCTCTCTCTCTTTCTCTCTCTCATTTCAAATATTAAATATAATATTAGGGGATGTTGTAAAGCTAGGCACATTTTCCAAAAGGGTGTAATATAATATGTATTAAATGAGTTTATCATGGTATTTGTACGTGATAAAGTACCAACCCTTTTCATTTTTTAATTTAATATTTTATGCGCAATAATGTGTGAGTGTGGACCCTTCGAGAGCTCAGGACTCTGGGATGTTTGGGGTAATATAATGAATAAGAAAAACTGTTGAAAGCTCGAACCTACCCCTATGTATTCTAATGATTACATAAATGTTATAATAATTATTAAATGTAATTTATTATATTGCATGATAATACAATTTCTTATATTTGCATAAATGCATAATACAAGTGGGACTCTCTCCGGAGCTTCGGCATTCGAGAGATTTGGATAGGTTCATAAAATCATGATAAAGAATTTTTCGAAAATCCCGAGGCTTAGGTATTAATGGATATTGATAATCCTAAGTGCTCATTTGATATATTTAATCATATTATAATATAATCAAATAGAATTATATTATAATATAATTAATAA
Organism: Picea mariana; assembly: GCA_032191745.1. Lineage (NCBI taxonomy): Eukaryota > Viridiplantae > Streptophyta > Pinopsida > Pinales > Pinaceae > Picea > Picea mariana. The sequence goes on along the minus strand of JASDQU010736286.1, from coordinate 273,712 downwards.
AAAAACAAATTTGTAATAATAAATATCAAATTGATTATAGCTAATTATTTTCCCATATATATATATATATATATATATATATATATATATATATATATTCCCTAGTAAATAAATAAATATAAATATATGTGTGTGTGTGAAATTACATGAAAATTCGGTATGGAGTTGTGTGTCAGGGAGGGATTGAATTATATACCTTAATTAAGGTTATTCAACTTAAGTATATTGAATAAATTAACCTCATTGTGTTATAATATAATTACTCATAATTATCATATGAATAATTTATTGAGTTAATGCTAAACTAATTATAATGGGTGGAAAGAGAAAGTAAAACCTCAGTAATTACTGGGCCATGAGTATTAGGCTAAGTAGAAATTAATTATTGGATAATTAGTTTGCGGACAATAATTATCCTTAATGGGGTTTAAGTAATTAATTACCAAATAATGGTATTCAATGAAATACTAATTAAGTATTTTAATTGGACTATAGGAGAGGGACAAATGTCATCCTTTAGTCGAGAAACCCTAAGCTCCTTATGGTGACATGGTGAATTGATGTTGACTAAGAACATCAGTGCGATGACGCATGTTAATCTTCAATGGTTTGACGAGTTGAGTGGAGTCCAATAGGATTGGTGAACCTTAAGTGTCGAATGCTTCCTAACCGTAGTTCGAGAGATTTGGCATGCATCGAGATTGTCCATCGAGAGAAAGGGAATATTCCTTGATACCATATTCGTCGGAGGTAAGCGAAGAGTGTGTTGGAAGAAGGCCCAAGTTACGATGGATGCAGGTCTGCGTGGATCGAAGTTCCACTGTGGCAGGCTAGGCTAGTGCCACATCAAGACCAGGGTGTTGCCAAATCAGTTGATGTGGACAATGTGAGATCACGAGGATGCGACGTGGTAGTAAGAGAGATGTTGCCTACGTAAACCCGAGAAATTCAGAAGGTCATAACTCTCGTCCTAGATCTCAGTTCTAAGTGAACTTACTGTTGTTGGAAAGTTCTTGATGAGCAGAAGACGATGGAGATGTGATAGAGAATATTTGAGATGATTGAGAAAAGAAAAAATATTTATACCCCATCCCTTAAAAAGGTACTTAGGGGTTAGGTGTGTGGCAACTTCACACAACTCTGGTTATCACAATGAATACGGTGGAATCTAGCACATGTCCAAATAAATATGCAAGGAGCTTATGAAGCCACACTGCTTTGCGTACGGACACACTCAATGCAATGTACTCTTCTTATGGGGTGCTCAAGGCCACATAAGTTTGTTTCCTGCTACACCAAGAAAACATGGAAGATCCCAAAGTGAAGCAACACCTGGAGGTGCTCTTCCTATCCACTGTGCTCCACGCCCAATCAAAGTCATTATATCCCTACAATCCCATGTCAATACTGCAAGTATATCTCATACCATGTCCAACTATGTCTCGCAGGGATCTCAACACATGCTTTGTAGCAATCCAATTTGTTTGTCTCGACAGAATCGTGAACTGGCTAAGTGCACTCACTACATAATAATATATGGTATGTTATTAACCAGATACATCAATGATCCAATTAGTGGTTTGTATATAGTCGGATATATCTCGTTGAAATCGAAAGAATAAACACTTAGATTCTTTAGATTTGTCACCATTGGTGTAGCAAGGGGCTTACAGTTCAGCATCCCAAACTTTTTCAACATCTCAATTGTGTACTTCCCTTGACTTAGGAAGATCTCATCGGTTCTCTTCCACACCTCTAGTCCCAAGAAGAATTGCATCATACCAAGGTTCTTCATCTCAAACTCAGAGGCCAACGCATACTTGCATTCAACAATAAGGCTCTTTGTACCGGTGAGGAATAAATCATCAACGTAGAGGACCAAAATCAGGGACTCGCCATTAACAGTCTTGTAGTACAGGTTGGAATCAACAACACTTTTGTTGAAGTCTGAACTCATCATGTGTACATCAATCCTTACATACCAAGCTTGAGGTGTCTTCTTGAGTCCATACAGGGCCTTCTTCAATCCACACACATGAGACTCCTTCTCATGAATCATGAAACCATATGGTTGCTCGATGTATACTTCTTCCTCAATATCTCTATTGAGAAAGGTTGTCTTCACATCCATCTTATGTAGTCTCCAACCCATGGATTCTTTAAGGGAAATAATCATCTGGATAGAATTGTATCGAGCAATGGGAGCAAATGTCTCCTCATAATCTATTCCCTCCACTTGAGAAAATCCTCTAGCAACAAATCTCGCTTTGTGCTTATCGATTCTCCCATCAATTGTGTGTTTGATCTTATAGATCCACTTAGAAGTCACTACATGCATCGCCTCAGGTCTCAGAACAATATCCCACACATCATTCTTCATGGTGGATTGATACTCCTCCATCATGGCATATCTCCATATTGTCTGACTAGATGCCTCCTTATAACAGGAAGGCTCAAAATTAATGTTGTGGCTCATAGTTTCGGCATAGCATGAATATCTCTAAGGTTTCTTTCTCTCTCGAAAGTTACCATGAAGAGTTTCATGTCCTTCTGCCTCCTACGGGGTCTGATGAGCCCATGTAGGTCTCTTCCGACCTTCTGCAATATCTCTTGCAACATCAACTAGAGCTACAGGATCAACGAGATCAATTTAATCAATAGGCTCAATTGTCTCCCTTTGAACTGTTGGAGGGTGAGTGGGAGAAAGCACCATTTCTTCCTATCTCTCACTATCAATCTCCATGTGAGATCCTCTAGATCTCTTGAAGGCTACCTTCTCCTCAAGGGTAACATCTATGTTCACCTCAATCTGTCTCTGACCAGGGATGTAGATCCGGCATGCCTTCGAAGACTCATTGTACCCCACAAATGTACCATTTCTGCCTGAAGGGTCTAGCTTGGTCCTTTTATCTTTGGGTACATGAATGTATTCTTTACACCCAAATATCCTAAAGTGCTCAACCTCAGGCTTCACTCATGAACTGTGTCAATATTAGACATCTCATGGTTCTCTTGTGGAACACATGTCTAAGACATATCGAGATTATCTCATGGAGCCAATGTCTTCCAAGACATATCAAGGTTTCCTGGTGAAACCAATGCCTTGGTTCATTCACCTGATCGTCTAAGGCACGTTAATATAAATTCCACATTCCCCCCTACTAGTCCACACATGACCCTCCAAGAAGAATGTCTCATGTTGTTGCCTCAACCATCAACATGTTGACACAAGCTTCATGTGATCTTGACTAAAGAGGGTTTGTCATTGCTTCTCATGTCCATCTCGATCATTCCTCACTAAATAGTTGTGTAGTATTTTCCTCCATTGGTCTCCATATGGAAACATTAATCACCCACAAGCATTTCTACAACCACAGAACTTGCACAATTTGATCCAACCGCAGCATAGATATTTAGTAGTCGTGCATAATGCCCAATGTTTAGAGGATCTAGTTCAAAAAAGTATCCAACCACACGTTCTCCTAGCTCAATATTGGAGTGAATTCAACAAGCACCTTATCTTAATAGAGCGACATTCAAGCAACCATGCACCAAGGTTGGCACAGAAGTCGCCCAAGTACTGAGACAATTGTCAGAGAGCATAAGATGCATGAAGCAATCCCTGTCTTTACAATCTCTAATGGAGAGTCTGCGCGATGCAGTTGAAGAACTCAATACGACATTGCAACACCAACCCAAACTGTTCAACGTTATCCAACCATTCTACAATCCTGGTTAATCCCATTCTGTTGCAGAAGCCAAAAATATCAGTGTAGTCAACTCATCCAGACTACAATCCTCTGAAATAAATGCCAATCTAGAAACCAATAACCTTGATGTAGTGTATTTCACTTTACAATCCTCTCAAATAACAATTGTGATGAAGATAAACACAATGCTAGCTCCGAAATCTTTTCTGGTGCAATGAAAGAATTGTGTTCTTCTATTAAAGGACATGACATTGCCAGTGAAAATGATTATTTTACAACAACCAGTTGTTGACGTCTTTCTATATCCAGAAACACACATTGTGTAGAACTTGTGGAGACACTTTCATTGGTAGCCTTGCATCCATCCTTATTGAGATAGCTTATAGGGTAGAACTTGTTATAGAGGTTGTAGAAGAGCTTGGAAATCTAGCAGCCTTTCAATCTTAATTATTTTGAACTTAAAAAATTGAGTTTGAAATCTAAAGAACATATTTTGTTTACCCTTTGTGGAAGGTTTTAATATGTCTTTGTTTCTATTATATATATATTACATGGAAGTCGTGGCTCACGTTGTTATTTATATTACATGGAAGTCGTGACTCACATTCTTCAATTCAACATGAGCACACGAGGATTCCTCTGACTTCTAGTCATCTGTCTCCTACGCTATCTCTCTTATTTTCCTGGGTCCTCTCTTGAAGGAGTCAAGCCCAATCTTGCTCTGACACCATGTTGTTTTTCTTCATATGAGATGAGATATGATCAATGTGTTTTATTACAATGATGATTATTCCATATATAGAGAACATATGGTAACCATCCATGAAAGGATGTGTCCCTTTGATAATAAATAACTATTTATTATTATTATTACTTATTATATATATTATTTAATAACTAATAATTAAATTATTAATTATTAATCTAGAAGAATGTCTTCTCGATGTTGTCCAAACATCAACAATATGGAGAGTAATATTTTTATAAGATTGACGTCGATATTTTTTATATTCGAACAAACATATTGAAACTATCTCCCTATCACAAACATCTTGAAAATGTTAAATCATTGCTTTCAACTTAGACAAACAAAAATAGCATAATAAAAAAATTAATTCCCAAAAATTATGAGCCTAAAGACCAGTAGAATTCATGTATGGATACAACATTTTTATTCATGCCTTATAAAATAATCTTTGAAATTTTTTTATTCTCCGTAACTCTTGGTAAAAAAAAACATAAATAAAGAGAATGAAATGAATATGAAGGAGAAAAAAAAATTTCCCCTAAATTATGATCCCCAAAGATCAGTAGAATTCATCAATCAAGACAACAAATAATTGTCATTAACTGAATATTAGTTGTGAGATTTGAAGAAAAATATATGTTATGTTTGAATTTGGCATAGAAGTTTATTCTGAACAATATGTCACATGGCCAAATATGGAGAGCAATAATTTTATAAGATTGACATCGATATTTTTTATATTCAAACAAACATGTTGGAATTGCCTCCCTATCACAAACATCATTTAAAGTATCAGGTCATTGCTTTCAACTTAGACAAACAAGAATAGCATAATAAATAAATTAATTCCCAAAAATTATGAGCCTAAATATCAATAGAATTCATATATGAATACAACATTTTTATTCATGCCTTGTAAAATAATCTTTGAAAAATCTTTGTTCTCCATAACTCTTGGTTAATAAAAAAAATATAAATAAAGAAAATGATATAATATGGAGGAGAAAAAATTCTAAATTCATGTATGAATACATTTTTATTCATGCCTTATAAAATAATCTTTGAAAAATCTTTGTTCTCCATAACTCTTGGTAAAAAAAATATAATTAAAGAAAATGATATAATATGGAAGAGAAAAAATTATTTCCCTTAAATTATGACCCCAAATATCAATAGAATTCATCAATCAAGACAACATAATTTTTTCCTCCTATATAGATTATGTGGCAAACAAAACTAAATGCATTATAAAAAATATTATTCTTTGAACAATTACTTACAACATATGAATAACATGAGACATTGCAACATATCGAGAGCAAAAACATGGTATGATGAGGAAATAATGTGTTGTTGACACGTATACAAGTAAAATGAGTTTCATGTCAATAATCCTATGACAATTAACCAGTACTAAAGTATAAAAAAGGTAACGGTTATAAAAATCCCTTAAATGCTAAATATAATGTAACTTATTCCAAAGTACAACTAGACTTATGAAAAATACAACACCAATTAACATTTATATGAACTTGACGACCACTTTGCCTTTCGAGCCATTCTCTTTGTAGCTTTATGTCAACTTCTGTAATGACCCTCCCCGTTACGACAACAACTCTGATAACAGGTGCAAATTTTTTTTTGTGTGTTAAGGTGTGTGCGCGTGTAGAAGTAACAGACTCACGTGACTCTACGTCGCCACCCGACAACCGAAAAGACTCAACCATGAAGATTACCACAAGCAGACAAGGGCGCACAACAAGTAGCTGCAAGCAATGAATGACCAAGGACATAAGGCGCCCTACGCAAACATTCAACGACATACTGGGTTATGCACCGTACCAACACAGAGGGAAGAATCCGTAGTAGTAGGTCTTACTATTTCTGCACAGGAAAGAAGGGCGTTTAATCTTAGTTCTCTGCTCCGGAGAGAGAGAAGGTTAGATAGGCTCCTGGCCGAATACTCAGGCAGAAACTAGTAATCCCCTCAGGTGTGTCGCAAGAGTGGAAACCCTGCCTTTAAAGGGCCCGAGACTCTTGATACGGCACTGGATTCTTTACNCTGCTCTGGAGAGAGAGAAGGTTAGATAGGCTCCTGGCCGAATACTCAGGCAGAAACTAGTAATCCCCTCAGGTGTGTCGCAAGAGTGGAAACCCTGCCTTTAAAGGGCCCGAGACTCTTGATACGGCACTGGATTCTTTACCCGAAACAATCACCCATGCAAGCATATCTCCTAGGGCTACCTGGGGTGTCTACATCTCGCCCGACACGACTGACCTCATACTCAAAAGACTCAGCCAAGTACAACAATGAATAAACGCACGAACGCAACCTCTATGGAAGGTGCAGAACGAAATGAATCAACAATGACCAACCATTATTACGACAAGGCCTTATCTCCGCCCTCATTAGCATTAAATACCAACTCGTCATTTCCTTAAATTTCCATTAGTCGAAGAGTGGACATTTCTACTCTTAATTAATGTAAAATCAATTTAATTGCGAGTTCTCATTACTAATGTAGAATAACTATTTGTATAGCATTAATAATTCACATACCATACTACTGATTTACCTACAATTCATTCTAACCTATTCTGCCATCAATAAGTCATGTCAAAATTTACCTTCAAATCTTATCGAATGGGTAAGTATTATAATGGTCAAATTGACCTGAACTCCCATAAACATACAATATGATAGGAAAAAAAAAACGTATTAAAAGAAAAATAGGAAGGGTCCCAATCATTGAGAGGTCATGGAATAATCTACCCTACTACCACTCTACAACACCATCCAGGCTGGCATCATGATATTCCTAATATGAGATCTTTGCAATTTAGCTGACTATTATCATAATAAACTACAATGGTATCATCTAGCAACTTACAATTATCTCAATCCATTACTTAACATTTCCATTCAACCAGTAACGTAGATACTAACTTTCTCCTAACATTATCATTTACTTTAATCAATTCATCCTTTTAAACTCTACCATAAACGACAAAGGTAATTGAATTGAGCCTCATCCTAAATATTGGTATCAATACCGCATCACATAACATGAAAAAATGTTATCATTGCCTTTTCACGATTGACATATTCCTTGCCATTTAAGATAACACAAAGTCACATTACCCCAAAACTTTCCAGAACCAATACTAATATTGCATTTTAATATATCATTTTTTATTTTTTTTTTGCCATTAAAATACAACCATACCTTATTTAGATAAACAACTAAAGGAATAACCTTTTCTTTAAAGGAATAAATGAAAGAATAAATCCCTTCTCAAATGATTAGTGAAAGAACAAATCTTTGCTTTACATAAACTAAAAAAAAGCATAACAAATTTCTTCCATTATAATTCCTTACATTCCATCATAAGATGATTCATACCCCCAGGTTACTTTACATTCATTAAAGGAAATCAAAATTGAATAGCTGATATTTATCATTTCAGGCTTAAAGGAATCATTAACTCCAGGACTAAACTATAATTCAAATTTGTTATTTAATTCAACTAATGAATTAACAACTAACAAAAAGAAACTAAACTAATAATTCCAAGGGCAGTAACCGACTAGTGCACAACCCAACTATGATAAATTTATAAAAGAAACAATACTCCGAAATTCTTTTAAGCCAGCAGTCAGGGTTACATTAGTATCTCTTATATTGCGTTGCAGACTATTACAGTCGCTAGGTATCTAAATATCAAGATTATGGGAACAGAAAAACATAACTATTCCTTTAACAATCATATAACCAGACAACTGTATTAACCGTTTGCATTCAATAAAATATAATGATTGTCCAGATTTAGGGAAAGACGAGCAGATCTGTTTCAATAATAATAATATTCTAACCAAGACAACTGCAAACCGGACACCACTCCTTTTTCGTTTAACTCACGATACATTGACACCTCGTTATGTTACACTGCAGTCCGTTATCATCAGTAGATTATCCGAACGTCAAGGTTTTTAAAATAAGGGTGAATATAACTGTCACGATTTGGGAAAAGAGAACATAACTTTTTCAGAAATTAAGATTCGCAAACAGGGACAGCTGTAATAAAGAAATCGTTTAAGCAACCTCTAATTATGAGTCCATAATTATAAAATATAAAAATCATTTTCTGAAATAAAAACAATCATTTTCTGGAAATATATACATCGTATGAAACTCATTTTCTGAAAATATATAAACATCATTTCTTGGAAATAACAATCGTTTTTATGAAAATGACTGGATTTTTTTAAACACAGTGCTTATGACCCTCATTAATACCCATTTATTATGAATACAGAGTAATTAAGATTCTGTCCCATAGCCGACGCATAGGGTAAGGGACTTTCGTCCAAACAGTGATGCGCATAGGGATTTCCGAGCCTCTGTCCAGGCTGCAACGCGCGGGTGTAACCAACTTCGGTCTGGGCAGCGAACGCACAGGTGAAAGATGCAGAGGGTTTTGGTTAAAGGTGATTACACTCATGTTAAGCGTAATGCCAGAACCCTTCATTCGAGGGCCAGAACGATTTTACACTAGCATCCACTGTAAATGCCAGAAACGTTCACACCCAGGAACGAAACTACGAAGGGTTAAGGAGCAAGGATGAGCTAAAGCACGGGCATATGATATCGCCGACTGGGTTAGAGTTGACAGTGAGCAAGCATCGCAGGACACCATTCCCCATAATATTTAAAGAGAACCCAAAAAAAAAATCATTCGCCCTCCAAAGGATTGACCCTATGATAAGCGTCGGCAGGTATCAACAGGGTGAAAAGAAGATTTCGTGGATGACAGAAGGTGGTAAGGGTGCAGTGGGGAAGGTGACATGGGGAATAAAACAAAAAGACTATACCCAGGCCAAGGACCTGCAAGTTAATCCATTGGAGGTATCGATCCCTTAATTGCAATGGACAAAATTTAAATCAGACCGTGTCCCAAAATCTTTATAACATATAAGTGTTCAGTTTTGTTAACAGTCCAGTGAACCGAGACTTGTCTCCTTGATCAATATCTACTAAATACAGTGAGAGCATCGCAAAAACAAATAGCGCAGGCAGCAGTAGAGTTTTAGGGGGTAGTCGCTGAAGATAAGACAAATGTTTTGCCCAGTCAACCAACGCACCAGTAAAAGGGAAAACGCTCAGAAAAGAACCCTAACGTAGAGCAAGTTCATTCAGGAGGAAAAAAAAAAACGCCGGTAATTAACCCAAAAGTCACAGAGATATTCCATGTAAACACATAGAGTTTACACCACAAGAACGCAGAGAAATTTTGACCCACAAACGCTGATAAAAACCCCAACGCAATTTCTATTTTATTTACACAGTCCAGATTCGCTTAAGGACGAGGTCAATAACTATTTTACACAGTCGTAGAATAAAATTTACGCCATCCAGAATGAGAATAAAACACTATGCATACATGAGTAATGAAAATAAAATAAAAACATAACCACAGTCCAGAATGTAAACAAAACTATTTACACTGTCTTTCTTTCTACCGAAGGGAATACCTTTGCCTATTCGCCTCCTCTGAAGGTTTGTCCGCACGTTCCGTGAAATCCTACTCCGTGCTAACCGTAGAGGACTCACCGGTACCTCCCATCCAAACGCTAGGGGTACTCTGCTTCCCCCTCAGCCCCCCGAGCCGCAAAGGGGCCACACACAATCCAGACAGTAACCTAGCTTCCCAGCTTGCCTCCAAGGCCGAGCTACCACTCTAACACAGCTGAGAAAAATCCCCAACTCCTCACAAGCAATTCGTTCAGTTTGAAATTTGGTCAGCATAACAATACCTCATAGCAGATCCCCTTCTTTTCCCCCATCTCCTTTCTTTT
>JASDQU010736286.1:202789-239032 GCA_032191745.1 Picea mariana | reverse complement strand
TATTAAATAGTTTTATTTAATTAACCTAACCTAGTTACTAATTAATCACTAACCTAGATTACTAACTTAATTAATAATTAATTAATTAAAAATTAATTAATTATTAAATAGTCATTTACTTATTAGTTTGACCTAGACTAACTATATTGCTAGCATTGTTTATCCTAAGTCCATTGATGCAGGGATGGAAGGCGGGATAATGGAGGCTGACAAGGGACGAGGGAAAGAGGACGTAGCGGATGAAGGATGCATCAAGGTGATGGGGAAATGAGCGACAAGAATGGAGGGAGGAAGCGAAATCACCCGAGCCAGACTTCGTCACCGAGAGAGATGCCAAATCAACAGTCGAAGAATCGACTCGCCTATAATTATAGGACCCCTAACAGGAGGTATAATCGTGAAGTGCGAAGCACATTTCCATATTCTCCAACCATGCCTCGACGGCTGCGCCGTCCCGAGCACCAAAGAACTTGGGAAATTTTACCTTCTCGAGTTCACGGTGAATGCTACCTGTAACGCCCGGTGCGCGTGGTAGAACCTCAGAGGGTGCTAGCGCCCTGGCCTCGTCTCTGTCCAATCGGCTGATCAGAGCCTTGGACATGCGCTGAAAGGATCTCATCATCCCAATAACATCACCAATTGTGATCTGCTCCTGTCCGAGAACCTGCTCGCCTCCCTGGGGGTTAGACCCCTCAGGCGTGGATGTTGCTGGAGGCGTCACGCCTCCTCCCCTAGCACCCCGTCGTCTGCCTCCGTGGCGTCCTCTAACCATGATTACCTGCATGCACACAATCAACTCGATCAGCAACAGTATAATCAATCTAATCATGTCAACGAAAGCCGTAGCGAATCCCAAGTCCCGGGTCGAACCCGCTCTGATACCATATGTAACGACCCTCCCCGTTACGACAACAACTCTGATAACAGGTGCAATTTTTTTTTTTGTGTTAAGGTGTGTGCGCGTGTAGAAGTAACAGACTCACGTGACTCTACGTCGCCACCTAACAATCGACAAGACTCAACCACGAAGATTACCACAAGCAGACAAGGGCGCACAACAAGTATCTGCAAGCAATGAACGACCAAGGACATAAGGCACCCTACGCAAACATTCAACGACATACAGGGTTATGCACCGTACCAACACAGAGGGAAGAATCCGTAGTAGTAGGTATTACTATTTCTGCACAGGAAAGCAGGGTGTTTAATCTTAGTTCTCTGCTCCGGAGAGAGAGAAGGTCAGATAGGCTCCTGGCCGACTGCTCAGGCAGAAACTAGTAATCCCCTCAGGTGTGTCGCAAGAGTGGAAACCCTGCCTTTAAAGGGCCCGAGACTCTTGATACGGCACTGGATTCTTTACCCGAAACAATCACCGATGCAAGCATATCTCCTAGGGCTACCTGGGGTATCTACATCCCGCCCGACACGACTGACCTCATACTCAAAAGACTCAGCCAAGTACAACAATGAATAAACGCACGATCGCAACCTCTATGGAAGGTGCAGAACGAAATGACTCAACAACGACCAACCATTATTACGACAAGACCCTATCTCCGCCTTCATTAGCATTAAGTACCAAACCGTCATTCCCTTAAATTTCCATTAGTCGAAGAGTGGCCATTTCTACTCTTAATTAATGTAAAATCAATTTAATTGCGAGTTCTCATTACTAATGCAGAATAACTGTTTGTATAGCATTAATAATTCACATACCATACTACTGATTTACCTACAATTCATTCTAACCTATTCTGCCATCAATAAGTCATGTCAAAATTTACCTTCAAATCTTATCGAATGGGTAAGTATTATAATGGTCAAATTGACCTGAACTCCCATAAACATACCATATGATAAGAAAAAAAAAACATATTAAAAGAAAAATAGGAAGGGTCCCAATCATTGAGAGGTCATGGAATAATCTACCCTACTACCATTCTACAACACCATCCAAGTCGGCATCATGATATTCCTAATATGAGATCTTTGCAATTTAGATGACTATTATCATAATAAACTACAATGGTATCATCTAGCAACTTACAATTATCTCAATCCATTACTTAACATTTCCATTCAACCAGTAACGTAGATACTAACTTTCTCATAACATTATCATTTACTTTAATCAATTCATCCTTTTAAACTCTACCATAAATGACAAAGGTAATTGAATCGAGCCTCATCCTAAATATTGGTATCAATACCGCATCACATAACATGAAACAATGTTATCATTTCCTTTTCACGATTGCCATATTCCTTGCCATTTAAGATAACACAAAGTCACATTACCCCAAAACTTTCTAGAACCAATACTAATATTGCATTTTAATATATCATTTTTTTTTTTTTTTTTTGCCATTAAAATACAACCATACCTTATTTAGATAAACAACTAAAGGAATAACCTTTTCTTTAAAGGAATAAATGAAAGAATAAAGCCCTTCTCAAATAATTAATGAAAGAACATATCTTTGCTTTACATAAACTAAAAAAAAGCATAACAAATTTCTTCCATTATAATTCCTTACATTCCATCATAAGATGATTCATACCCCCGGGTTACTTTACATTCATTAAAGGAAATCGAAATTGAATAACTGATATTTATCATTTCAGGCTTAAAGGAATCATTAACTCCAGGACTAAACTATAATTCAAATTTGTTATTTAATTCAACTAATGAATTAACAACTAACAAAAAGAAACTAAACTAATAATTCCAAGGGCAGTAACCGACTAGTGCACGACCCAACTATGATAAATTTATAAAAGAAACAATACTCCGAAATTCTTTTAAGCTAGCAGTCAGGGTTACATTAGTATCTCTTATATTGTGTTGCAGACTATTACATTCGCTAGGTATCTAAATATCAAGATTATGGGAACGGAAAAACAGAACTGTTCCTTTAACAATCATATAACCAGACAGTTGTATTAACCATTTGCATTCAATGAAATATAATGATTGTCCAGATTTAGGGAAAGACGAGCATATCTGTTTCAATAATAATAATATTCTAACTAAGACAGCTGCAAACCGGACACCACTCCTTTTTCGTTTAACTCACGATACATTGACACCTCGTTATGTTACACTGCAGTCCATTATCATCAGTAGAATATCCGAACGTCAAGGTTTTTAAAATAAGGGTGAATATAACTGTCACGATTTGGGAAAAGAGAACAGAACTTTTTCAGAAATTAAGATTCGCAAACAGGGACAGCTGTAATAAAGCAATGGTTTAAGCAACCTCTAATTATGAGTCCATAATTATAAAATATAAAAATCATTTTCTGAAATAAAAACAATCATTTTCTGGAAATATATACATTGTATGAAACTCATTTTCTGAAAATATATAAACATCGTTTCATGGAAATAACAATTGTTTTTTTCTGAAAATGACTGGATTTTTTTAAACACGGTGCTTACGACCCTCATTAATACCCATTTATTATGAATACAGGGTAATTAAGATTCTGTCCCACAGCCGACGCACAGGGTAAGGGACTTCCATCCAAACAGTCATGCGCACAGGGATTTCCGAGCCTCTGTCCAGGCTGCAACGCGTAGGTGTAACCAACTTCGGTCTGGGCAGCGAATGCACAGGTGAAAGATGCAGGCGGTTGTGGTTAAAGGTGATTACACTCAGGTTAAGCGCAATGCCAGAACCCTTCATTCGAGGGCCAGAACGATTTTACACTAGCATCCACTGTAAACGCCAGAAACGTTCACGCCCAGGAACGAAACTACGAAGGGTTAAGGAGCAAGGATGAGCTAAAGCATGGGCATACGCTATCACTGACTGGGTTAGAGTTGATAGTGAGCAAGCATCGTAGGAAACCATTCCCCATAAGATTTAAAGAGAACCCCCAAAAAAAAAAAATCATTCACCCTCCAAAGGATTGACCCTATGATAACCGTCGGTAGGTATCAACAGGGTGAAAATAAGATTTCGTGGATGACAGAAGGCAGTAAGGGCGCAGCGGGGAAAGTGACATGGGGAATAAAACAAAAAGACTATACCCAGGCCAAGGACCTGCAAGTTAATCCATCGGAGGTATTGATCCCTTAATTGCAATGGACAAAATTTAAATCAGACCGTGTCCCAAAATCTTTATAACATATAAGCGTTCAGTTTTGTTAACAGTCCAGTGAACCGAGACTTGTCTCCTTTATCAATATCTACTAAATACAGTGAGAGAATCGCAAAAAGAAATAGCGCAGACAGTAGTAGAGTTTTAGGGGGTAGTCGCTGAAGATAAGACAAATATTTTTCCCAGTCAACCAATGCACCAGTAAAAGGGAAAACTCTCATAAAAGAACCCTAACGCAGAGCAAGTTCATTCAGGAGGGAAAAAAAAATGCCGGTAATTAACCCAAAAGTCACAGAGATATTCCATGTAAACACGCAGAGTTTACACCACAAGAATGCAGATAAATTTTGACCCACAAACGCTGATAAAAACCCCAACGCAATTTCTATTTTATTTACACAGTCCAGATTCGCTTAAGGACGAGGTCAATAACTATTTTACACAATCGTAGAATAAAATTTACGCCATCCAGATTGAGAATAAAACATTATGCAGACCCGAGTAATGAAAATAAAATAAAAACATAACCACAGTCCATAATGTAAACAAAACTATTTACATTGTCTTTCTTTCTACCGAAGGGCATACCTTTGCCTGTTCGCCTCCTCCGAAGGTTTGTCCACGCGTTCCGTGCAATCTTGCTCCATGCCGACCATAGAGGACTCACCAGTGCCTCCCAACCAAACGCTAGGGGTACTCTGCTTCCCCCTCATCCCCCCGAGCTGCAAAGGGGCCACACACAATCCAGACAGTAACCTAGCTTCCCAACTCACCTCCAAGGCTGAGCTACCACTCTAACACAGCTGAGAAAAATCCCCAACTCCTCACAAGCAATCCGTCCAGTTTGAAATTTGGGCAGCATAGCAATACCTCATAGCAGATCCCCTTC
Organism: Picea mariana; assembly: GCA_032191745.1. NCBI lineage: Eukaryota > Viridiplantae > Streptophyta > Pinopsida > Pinales > Pinaceae > Picea > Picea mariana. Next base: position 234,036 of record JASDQU010736286.1, on the reverse strand, counting down.
TTTTCCCCCATCTCCTTTCTTTTATCCTCTTTTTGACCTAATCCCCTTTTAGGTTTCCATCAAAAACCCTAAATCATATTTCTTTTAAGTGTTCCCCCCTTTTATTTATTTTTATTTTTTTATTTTTTGAACTCTCAATAAGGTAAAGGCGCTAAGCATCTTTTTCATTATATATTTTTTAAAATTCATATATCTTTATCTTTTAAGCTCCCATTAGTTAACTAAATAATTTCTTCTTTTCAAATTTACAACTACCTATTTGCATTAATTTCTTAATCTCTTTATTTTACCCTACACACCTTATGAAGACTCACATTAGCTTTAGTGGGTTTTTTTTTTTTGTTCAATTTTATCATTAGCACCTGTACTGTTAATGCTTAGCTAGTAGGAAATGAAATTCTAATGTTATTTGAATTGCAGAGCTATTGCGAGCTAGAATATAATGGCATTGTTATTAGGAGATGGTTAAGTTTTGACTATTATGTTAGGGCGAAGTAGTAGTACCTTCACTAAAAAGATAAATTATCAAGCATATTACTGGGAATGAGGAAAGGCCTTATGTACACAATTAAGGAAGGAATTACTTTATGAATTCAATTAACGAAGGAATTGTTTTATGTATTTAATTAAGGAAGGAAACTCCTTGGATTAGGTGGAGGTTGCAAATCATAGGGGGAATGAATATTTAATGTATAGTCTTGAATTATGTTTTTTTTTTTTTTGACAAAGGGCTCAAATTCTGAACTGGCGATGCCTGGTTAGGGGAAATGGTTAAGGATTTATTCAGGTGTTGATGACTTAGGGCTATTTAGTCTGACTCCTTCATCCACATTATTGCAATGTGCCCTTCAGGATGCACCGCGTGCTCCAAGGGTGCCACTCGCCTCTTGAGTTTCTTTTGTGCGACGTGCCCTTCAGGATGCACCACGTGCTCCAAGGGTGACACTTGCCAACTGATTTTCTTTTGTGCGACGTTCCCTTCAGGATGCACCACGTGCTCCAAGGGTGCCACTCGCCAACTAAACTGATTGGTAGACATCTATAACCCCTAGAGTCAACACTCCGCCAAGTGAACTTGTGGGAGACTAAGGGTTCTAAGGAATAAGGCCCCCGCCTTATTGCACGCCCCTTAGAATCATCGTGAGTGACTGTCGCAGTCTTCCCTCACGGCATCATGGATCCTCTCGAACTAGGTAATCGTTAACCTACAGTTCGAGCCACGGCGGGAGTGCTAGTAGGCGGTGGCAGGGCCGTTGTCCACCCCTCTCCCTCAACCTCTCTGGAATCGTGTGTGGCCCCTTTACTCCATATGTGAGTCTGGTCGGCAAGCTATCGTCGGCCTGCATCATCAACAATCATGTCAGAAATGTCAACATCAAATCATCAAATCAAATGAAACATCACAGTAAATATATAAACCCAAAAGCACACTCCCTGACTCAGTCCGTAGTCCAAGGGGGTTCTACCGATGCCTCTGCATCCTCAAGGTCAAAAACCCTGCACACTCAATAAAACCGAGTCAATAGCACCTGTCTACATCAAATAGTAACACATCATATTGTCTGTCAATCGCATCATAATCAAGTAATAATGGTCTAACATCATAAAAGTTCAGATCACTTGCGAGCAAGTGTCCTCAAATAATAAGTTTTCTCCGTGTGCCAGAGCGGGATGTTACAACTTCCCTGTCAGAAACATGTTGAAACTCACGTACTATTGTATTAAACTTAACTAAAAAATGAAGCATCCCATTTATAATGTGTGTTGGAGATCCATTTATCCTACTAATCATATCTTGAATGTTGGTAAGAAGTTGTTGTTAAGCAGTAATATCATGTATCGCTGAAATGAAATTTAACAAACTTTCATTGTCCATAACTATATGTTCAAAAAAACAATAAACAAAAAATATATATTTAGTATGGACGAGATTAAATATAAAAAAAAATAAATAAATAAATAAAATAAAATAAAATTCTCGGAAATTATGAGTACAACAATTATAATGATCCCTTTTAAAAAATGTTGAAATAAAAACTAAATGATGAAAAAATAAGTCTTTATTTTAAAAGAATATTTAAAACTATGAAAACAAAAATAGAAAGGTGTAAGATCAGTGGAATTCATGTATGAATACAATATTTTTATTATGTCTTGTAAAATAATCTTTGAAAATTCTTTGTTCTTGGTAACTCTTTGTCAAAAAACATAAATAAAAAAAATGATATAGTATGGAGGAGAAGATCATTGCTTTCAACTTAGACAAAAAAAAATGCATAATAAAAAAATTAATTCCCAAAAATGATGAGCCTAAAGATCAATAGAATTCATGTATGAATACAACATTTATATTCATGCCTTATGAAATAATCCTTGAAAATTCTTTGTTCTCCATAACTCTAGGTAAAAAAAACATAAATAAAGAAAAGGATATAGTATGGAGGAGAACAATTGTTTTCCCTAAATTATGACCCCAAAGATCAATAGAATTCATCAATCAAGACACCATATTTTTTCCTCCCATATAGATTATGTAGCAAGCAAAACTAAATGCATTATTAAAAAAAAAACTTATTCTTTGAACAATTACAATTACTTACAACATATGAATAACATGAGACATTGCAACATATCGAGAGAAAAAACATAGTATGATGGGGAAATAATGTATTGATGACACGTATAAAAGAAAAAAGAATTTCATATCAATAATACTATGACAATTAACTAATAATAAAGTATTAAAAAACCAATAGTTTTAAAAATCCCTTATATGCTAAGCATAACGTAACATATTCCAAAGTACAAACAATAATGTGACAAATACAACACCAATTAACATCTACATGAACTCGACGACCCCTTTACCTTTCAAGCCATTCTCTTCGTAGTTTTCTGTCGACTTCCTTGTCAGAAACATGTCGAAACTCATGGACCATTGTCTTCAACTTAGCTAAACAATGAAGCGTCTCATCGGAAATGTGTGTTGGAGTTTCATTTATCCTATTCATCATATCTTGAATTCCGATAAGAAACTGTTGTTGAGCAGTAATATCATGTATCGTTGAAATGAACTTTGATACATTTTCATTGTCCATAATTGTATGTTCAAAAAATCAATAAACAAGAAATATATATTTAGTATGGATGAGAAAAAAAAACATAACAAAACATTCATTCTCAGAAATTATGAGTGCAACAATTATATTGATCCCTTTTAAAAAATGTTGAAATAAAAACTAAATGAGAAAAAACCAAGTCTTTATTTTAAGGGAATGTTTAAAACTATGAAAACAAAAGTAGAAAGATATAATATCAGTAGAATTCATGTATGAATACAACATTTTTATTATGTCTTATAAAATAATCTTTGAAATGTTTTTTTTATCGGTAACTTTTTATCAAAAAAAAACATAAATATAGAAAATGATATAGTATGGAGGAGAAAAAATATAAAAACCGAAAGAAAACAATTTCCCCCCCTAAATTATGACCCTAAAGATAAACATAATTCATCAATGAAAACAAAATATTTTTTCCTCCCATATAGATTATGTAGCGAGCAAAACTAAATGCATTATAAAAAAATTTATTCTTTGAACGATTACAATTACTTGCAAACATCTTAAACGCTAATTTTACCTTTCGTCAAACCTCATATGTTCAAATCTGGAATCAATGAGATTGTTGGATTTTCTATACTAATTTCTTGGATCCCTATTGTTAGCACATGAAATGTTCAAGAGTAAAAAAATTCTGACCTTAGTCCATGTAAGAATCTTGGAGTATTGATATTGTTCATCATTATATGTCTTGTCTCAAAGGGGATATATCATCGTCTTTAGTGCATTCAATTCATTATGATTTTCATGATTGTGTCAAGGAACAACTCTAACAATTTGAATGGAACGTGCTACTAGAGTTTGATAATCGGTGTTGCGAACTCACTGTAGTAGATGAAAAGGAATTGATGTTTCCACCTAAGTCCCACTCAAGTTCATGAGACACCAACCCAAGTTCAGACACACCAGGTACTCCTTTGGTGATTGCATGTTTCTCAAATGATTGATTGAAAATGTAAAATTGTTGTATATTGTTCCTACGTTGCAAACTATTAAATGATATATGCACTGTCAACTCTCTGCATCATTAAAATCCACAGCTTTGGTGTCCTAAAACTTAGCCATTTTCAAGATTGTTATCACATAGTGTCATCTTACAGTTTCTTCTTGCACACAGTAGCATTATCCACTGCCAAACTGGCGTTGCAAACTAATGTTGCAAACTAATTTCTTGTAGCAGCTTTCTCTGATGTTTTCATAACTTTTGAATCACAATCTGGGTTCTTATGAAATTTGGTGTGGAGAAGCACATTGACTTGCTGACAAAAAATCAACCCGACCACATTCGTAGTTTGGGAGAAAACTTAAATCATCACCTACAAGAAAGTTCACAACGTATGTTGTCAAAGGCGCTGCAAGCTCTAACGGTTTGATAAATCCAAGTTATGGGAGCACTATCAGCTATCAAGGAGGGGTCAAACGACACCTGCACCTAAGATTTAGCTCCATTAAGACCTCATGCAGTGAGTTGACAACAAATTTATTAATGAATTCCAACAACTTCCTAAAATTTAGCAGTTTGTTGGATTTGTGTCTCTTTAACTGTTGCCACCTATCTCCAAGTCCTAGAATCCAACGAAAGAGATGGATTGCGACCTCCTAAGCATATTTTGGATTTTATTTTCTATTTAATGAAGGAGGGAGCTCTTAGAGGGGGTTAGAGAGGGTTGTATTGAAAGACTTTTCCTTATGTATTCATATAACTCTGTAAATGATATGCAGTGAAGATTTCAGATTCATAATCGATTGATGGCCAACTTTTCTATTTGATATCATATCTTTTCTTCTCTTTGGTTCCGATGTCTATGGTGAATGTTTTGTTGTAGATGCTTGTTAGATTCATTACAATGAATAATTTACTGTATGTATTATTGCAAGTATTTGTTCTAAACTTTTATCTTTTGTTGATAGGTTCTTAGCCAAGTGATATTTCTTCTAAGTATGTGTTTTAGATTACCTGAAGTAAGTTAAATATATATACTTTCCTTCATATGTCAATCTTCTTGCTCGCCACTACCAACTTGTTCATTGGTTAGAGAATTGTGCATGCCTAGATTGCTAAGTTGTGTTTCACTCATTGTATGAAAGCATTTTGAATACTTTTATCCATTCGTATATCCTTCATCAAAACCAATTTTCAAAAAACTTTTTTCAAACTATTGATGGGTATTAGGCTTGCTCTTTAGAAATATAAGAACAACTCCTAGTGCTAACAACTACATCATTTGGTTGAGCTTACAACATAAACAATTAAAAAAAAAAGTGTTGATTGCAAGACACAATGCACTAAATATTTAATTAGACAAACTTCAATTGAACTATATAAATAATTTTATGACTCATTTGTAGACATTAAATTCAAAATGTGTAGCTATGTTACCACAATATCATCTGAAAATAATCTAAGTTGACAATGTCGGATGTGACGAGGTTCATTCTGAGATATGGATCCCTACATTGTAATAACAATCATATAACATTTCTACAATTGTGTTGAGGCTAATAAAATAATTCATATAATGTAAAACAAATTAAAATCTCTAATTACAATACCTATATTGTCTGGAACATAATGTTGCACATGATTAGAGGTTTGTTTCACATTCCAATGATTTTTTGAAGAATTAGTTCCATTTGTTTGTGCATGTTATTGACTTTATGTGAGCATGTCCGACCCTTTGAAATTGTGGTTTATCCTTAGTGGGATAAAAAAACAATGTTGTCTCTTTGTCATGATTTTAGATAGAGACATGGAATTGGCAATTTTTTTGTTTATCTCTGTCTCTAAAGTGCAAAACAAGTTGTCAATTGCTTCATAATGGTCCACATTTGTAGGCAAATTGTTCAAAATATTCCACTTTTTATTGATCGATGCATGCAAAAATTGCAATCTATCAACCTCGAAGATCAGATTGCTCAATGTTGAAGTGTGAGGATCAACATGATTTGATAAAATATTTACATGGTTATTGTTTGCTTGGTCTTTTGGTAGCAAGCTTATTGTCGTTGTTTGATTTAAATCAACTAATAATACAGGTTTGTCAATAATCGGACTAGAAACATGTGTTAATGTATTGATGTCCAAATCATGTTCAATGGCCCAAATTTGAACTTTGAAGACATGCTTACAAGCATTGTCATTCAACGCCCAATCACAACTACAAAAATTAAACTCGGACCCTATGTATATGACGTTATACAAAGTATTAGGAGTATCTTTATTTTGACTATGAACCAGAAATTCATTCATATTTTTTAGGTCGTGCACACAATCTTCATCTGGTATTTGAATTGCTCTATCCTTTGAGAGTGTCTCTTGTTTCTCTCACTTTGTGGGCCTTATAATCCCCGCTTCCTTTAAACATTGATTATGAATATAATATAATTCAACTCTTGTCAACAACACAAAAATTAAATAATCCACCTGTTTGTGGCATGCATTGTTTTCCTCATATAGGTATCTATATTTTAGATACTTATGGTAGGATTCAATTGCATTATTTGTGTCTTTATTGGAATGCAGGAATTTCCTATAAGCTTTCACCCACATATATGGAATAAAAGTTTATCATCAACTAAAAAGTACTGACTAAAAACATGTTATTATGGGCAAAAAGTCATGATCTAATTTTACATAACACTTACATATTTTATCATTGAATAGTTAAGTGGTGTCAAAATATTTTAGAAATATGTCCTCTTCACTGAATTCCTGAAATATTCTTGCAACAACTTTTCGTACGGACTCATCATCCTAGCATGAGTGCATAATTTGTCCTAATGCACTAAAAATGCAAACTTTGTTTTCTTTGACTTTGTCTTTGCTTCCAACATGTTTCCCCCATACTCGATGGACATGTCCGACACATAGCAGGATGGGGGAATTGGTTAAACTCTTGAAATGGTGATACATTATAAGAGAGTAATTTATATGAATGTAACATTATTTTTTCATATTTCTTTTGAAAAACAACAAATGTGGAACCTTAATGCCTAAATCTTAGCAATGACATCATCTATGATAAATGTTCATACATGCCAATCTGGGCGTTCTTTCACTCCCATAGCAAATAATCCTAACAACCATTTGCGAATATCATATGTAGTATTACGTGATGCAATCACCCAAGCCACTGGAACACCATTATGATGTTTGTCAAATACCATTAACGTATAAAGTTATACTACATTCAAATCACATAAGTATAAATATTACAGTGAACACATAAGAATTCATTTTGATCGCCATAAAGAAATGAAAAGATCGATAATATGTACCCCATACATATTGGTACTAAATGTGGAATCCATGGACATAACATTGTTGTGTGAATACCTCACCATCATCAAACGCATCCAGTGTGTTTGTATGGCTATAATAAATGGTATATTTTGCACAATATTTTTCTTTTGGTAGAAAAAAAAAACTATCTGAAAGCTTATTGTACCAACAATCAACATTTGTTGGATCACTCTCATCATTCATATATTATTTCTTTCTAATATTATGGTAAATGTTAGAAATATACTTCCTCGTCATTAAGGTATCCCGAGTTACCCCTGTGAATAACTCACCCGATTGGTGCTCCACATCAAAGATGAATTTGTTCCAAACCATTGTAACATTAAAACCATCTTCAATTATCTTTTCCACACTAGCGTGTATATCTAATGATAAATGTGGTGCATATTTGAATGTTTCAGGTCTACCCACCGCATTCTTCTCATAACACATACCACCACATTTATCAATATGCCTACATTCAGTGTATATTAAAACAACATCATTTGGACGAACATAAATTCGATACATGATGAAGTGACATCTACAACCAACGTTAATGCTTTGGCGTTGATTGCATTTTTTTTTGTTAATACTTGTGGATTCGTTGTAATCTCACCACTTGGGAGTTCACGTGTGGACTCCAAGATATACACACACCAATAGCTAGATAAGAACAATCATAACAAATTAGGAAACATGTCCACACTTTTTTGCATAATGAACATGAATTAGAAATTTATAATTATATTAAACAAATACAGACTCAGATAACATATTCTAGATATGTGTTAATGCATACAATCCCCTCCAATTCTTTAGATCACTTTGTATTAACAACAAATTGAGTGGTAGCATCTTCATCTGATTGCTCCCCATTTATAAAATCTTTAAGTGGACTATATGGAATAATAACGACTTGATCCCCTCCACTTTTTGTCCATGTTAGATCTTTAGCTGAAAATTCTATCATATCTTCTGGGTCTTCAGTGTCCAAATCCATAATGTCTTCCCACTTTCTCATCTATAGAATACCTATAAAAATTTGAAGTTTTTAGAGATCAACACATGCAACATTGAGTTTTTATAAAGATTTGTTAGTGTTCTCTAATACTCAATGTTGCATTATAATCCATTTTATGTGATCCAGTGTTCTATAATCCAAATGGCATAACATGATACAGTAAAATTTGAGACAACGATGAGAGTAATGAGATCTTGTTGACTTGTGTACATAACATTTTATAGATATAATAAATAACGATGTTTTTTACAAACATAGTATATAATGTTAGTTATATAAATGTGCTTAATCAATCATACATGTGCATATTCAAGATATATGCATATACATGCATACATGAATGTGCGTGTGCACGTGTGCATGCAATTTTACAAATGAAAACACTACTACTCTTCATTGATATCACTATAACCATGATGCATTTAATGTGTATTCATATGCTTGTGGGTTGATGGTTGTAGCTAATTTCAATGCACATTAGCTTGGAGATGAACTTTGCAAATGCATCTTGGAGTATTTTGATTTGAATAGTTTTAATTGCATCTTGATATATGTGGCAAAAAAATCAAAGGGATTATTGTAGGTGGCATTCCCTACACTTTGTAAGGAGCATATGATGCAATCCCAAGTTGTTGCATGTAACATCTCGCTCTGGCGCGCTGAGTGAACTTATTCTTTGAGGACACTTGCTCGCAAGTGATCCGGATTGTTATGCTATTAAAACTTTTGATTTTGATTTGAGGCATTATGGGATGATGACATGTTGTTTTACCGCATCGACATAGACAAGTGCTATTGACTCGGTTTTACTGAGTGTGCAGAATTATGGACCTCGAGGATGTAGAGGAATCGATGGAACCCCTTGGACTCTGGATTGAGTCGAGGAGTTTACCATTGGGGTTTGATTGTTTTATTGTGATTTTAGTGCTTCTGATTAGATGAGGTGATGTGGATGTATTCTGACATGATTTGTTGATGATGCAGGATGACGATAGCTTGCCGACCAAACTCACATGTGGAGTAAAGGGGTCACGCATGACTAGCAGAGATGTTGAGGGAGAGGTGTGGACAACAACCCTGCCATAGCCTACTAGCACTCCCGTCGTGGCTCGAACTATAGGTTATAATTTCCTAGCTTGAGAGGACCCACGATGTTGTGAGGGCAGACTGCGATAGTCGCTCATGATGATTCTAAGGGGCGCGCAATAAGGCAGGGGGATTTATTCCTTAGAGGCCACAAGTTCACCTGGCGGAGTGTTGAATCCAAGGGTTATTGATGTCTACCAAGTCAGTCAAGAGGCGAGTGACACCCTTGGAGCACGTAGTGCATCCTGAAGGGCACATCGTGTAAATGAAACATATTAAGGTGAGTGGCACCCTTGGAGCACCTAGTGTGTCCTGAAGAGCATGTCGTGTTGTTGATGATAGAAGAATGAACCTAGATGGCCTTAAAACGAATAACATGTTAAGTATTCTTAAAACAAATTCCCTAATTAAATGTCGCCCAATACGAAAATTTAAGGTTTAAGTCTAAACTATGCCAGTGGTAAAATTTTATCTCTCTATAAATAATAATAATAATAATAATAATAAACCACATGAATAATAATTATGATCTTCGTTAAATCTTGTAACATGAAGGGAGTAAGAAATTAATTGTTTCAAAAAAAATCTGTTGGATTAAAATTTAAAAAGGGAATTAATTGTTTTATTACTTTGATAATTTAAAATATACTAATTAAATAAGAAAAGGGAAAAAAGGTTAATTTCCACACCGGCCTTTTTGAGTTCTAAGTAAAAAGGGGAAAGAGGGAAAATCTAAAAATATTAGGAAACTAGGAAAAGAGGTAAACATAAAAAGGGAAAAAGGGGAACTTAAGGGAAAAAGMAGAAAGTCAAACTTAGTAAAGAATCTACCATTTAAGAGATTTCTAATTTAAACTGAATTAGCAACTTAATAATAGGGAAAGCCTTTAAAACCTGTAAGGGAATTTGGGGACACCTAGGAGTGATTCTAGGAGTAACTATAGGTGGGTGAGGGAAATAAGATGAAATAAGGAAGTTCGAAACTCTATATAATGAAGAAGGGAGAAGGATGAAGGACGATCTTCTGTTTGCGTAACGTTACGCTGCAGAAATATCTACTTGACTGACTTACTTGTGGGAGTTGGGATACCCATCTTGGTGAGGAGTGGTAGCTCGGCCTTGCGAGGTGAGCTGGGAGCTAGTCGAAATCTCTGGACAATGAGTGTGTGGCCCCTTTGCGGCTTAGGGGGCTAAGGGGGAAGAAGAGTACCCCTAGAATTGGTTGGGAGGTACTGGTGAAGTCTCGACGATCGGCGAGCGGGAGTTGCATGGAGCACGCAGGACGTCATTCGGAGCGGGCGAACAGGAAACGATACGCTCTCTTCATTTTTTTATGGTAGAATGTATTAGGACTTATGCTTGGATCTGCTTATTTAATGGAAAGGTAAAATGATTTTTTTTTTTTTAAATTGGTGACTGAAACCCTTCTTAGCTTAGCTCAATGATTGTTGACTCCCATGGCCTTCGTTTTCCCGCATGTCTAGACCACCTTGCTGTGTTGATTGTGTCCTTCGTGGTTGTTTAGCTTTCGTCCTTAGCTCACCAGTCTTTGCCTGAGCAGTTGGCCAGGAGCCTGATCTATGGTCGTCACCTTAGCGTTAAAAGACCTATGGATCTCAACGCCCTGCTTTTCTGTGCGAGGATGGTGAGCGTAGGACATTCTTGTCAACCATCTACCTCTGTCGTTTACCCCTAATTGATTGAGGGTCCTTGCACCTTATTATGTGGAGAAAATTTGTCCTTGTTATCATTCCTATTTCCCTAAAATTTAACTCTGCATTTTTCTTTTATTTAGTGTACTCCTTGCCGGTTTATGGCTTGTGTTTTCATATAAAGAAGTCATTCCATCCCTGGATAAAATGCTCTGGCGATTTTCCACCTTAAGACCACAACCATAGCTTGAGTACCTGGCGAATTGGGCCTTTTAGTTGTCTACATTTCATTTTTTATTCTATTACGATTTACACTTGCTGAGACCACCCTTGTTGTTGGATAAGACTGTGTTTTTGCCCGAGTATTACTTGGCGATTTTCCCATTTGCCCGAACTGTGATTTTCCATTCTTTGGATCGAAATCGTTGCTTTTAACCTCAGTGTTTTACCTAAAAATCTCTGCGATTTGGCCAATCCCAACACGAATCTCTGCCTTAATTTATCCCACGAATTTTTCTCCTGTGCATTAATTTATCTGTGCATTTCGTCAGTGTAGAACCACGATTTTATATTCCCAACTGGTGGTGAGTAATGTACCTCGAATTCATTTAATGGCCTGTGATTTCAATTCATGGCATTTGCGATTTTATGTATTGACAATTGTGAATATATTAAATGGCAATGCAATCGTGTTAAATGGCATGAGACAACAATTTATTTAATGACAACAATTTAAATTTATTCTTTAGCAGTGAATGTTTATACTCATCTATGTCTACGGTTGAATAGTAATGTTGACAACAATATTCATGTATTTCTGGGCAACGATGGATAGCATTGATATGAGGGATTATGTTTCATAGATTCATGTGGTTGTAAGTTCATGATTTTTAATGGCAGCGAAATGTCTTGAAGGACTATGCCTTCCTGTGGTGTGTAGCTGCGTGGTAAACTACTGGAGTTTTATCCATTTAGCATTCCATTTTTCTATTTGGTTAACAGTGTGATTTACCCAGCAAACTGAGTTTGTAAGGTCATGGAGTTAGCATTTGGTAGCACCACGACTGGGAAAGTGTAGTCTGAGATTTGCGCCCAACAGTTGTAGGGTTAACTTTTCCTTAATTTATGCACAACGATTATCTCCCCAGATCGTGGAGGGTGACCTCTCTAATTACACCCATCATTAATTATATTTGTCATTGTTGTTCCTAACTTGTGACCCGGTGAATTCCGGGAGGAGATCCCAACGATTTTCTTTTACCTGACCTTGACCGCAACTGACCGGTCATTTGGGGTTGAGGGCAAATTTCAATGGCAAATTTTTACATTGTTGACTGCGACTCTGTCCTTAAAATGACAGCTCTAGCCTCTAGTGTTGACTGTGAGTTCGTGTGTGGAGGACGCTCACGTTTTTACCTTTAAGGGCAATTTCAATACGATTTTATTGTGTGTTGACTGCGACTCCTTACCTTGAATGGTTGCGACCAACTTGGACAGCCTTATCTTGCTAGGCAGTATCCCTTTTAAATAGCTTTAAATTTGCATTAAATAGCATAGATGTGGCTTCCATTATAACCACCTCACAACATTTAAATTTGCTTTGAATGGCACTAATTTATTGACTACAACCACTTATAGAATTAGCCAATAATTGCAACTTAATCGTCGACAGATATTATATATGATGGACAACTTGTTGTAAATTGATCTTTCCATTAGTGTTTTAATCCGTGATTTTATAAGTAGGATGTTTTTGGTGTTACTTTAATAACGATATATATGTGTTGATATGGTCAAAATCGTTTGCACGGTTAAATTGATAAATTAGATTGGTTGGGTTGAATATTTAGGACTTGTCATTGTAGACAGCTTGGTCATTTAGTCAATTGAAGCCGGGTAAGATTTTTTTAATTGATGTGTAGTGCCCTTATCTTATAGATAGGTATTTTGCTGACAAGTCTGTTGAATTGTTGAGATTGGTATTGGCTCACCCTTGACAACACTTTCATCCTTAGTAGCATTACTTTAATTGCCCTTCGTGCCTAGACTTCTTGCTTAACTTGGGGCTTCTTGGTGGTCGTCGAGTCATTTAATGGATTGCGCATTTGTTGAGCATCATCTTTTTCCATCTTGCCTACCTGTTGCTTGGGGGCATAGGCGTAGTCTTCCTCTCAATTATTTCGGCCCTTAGCGCGTTGGTTTTATTTTGAGACCCTTATCCAGATAGGTTATGTTAGGCCAGGGTTATTTCCGTGCCTATCGCCAGGGAATGGCATGATCCCTGATGAGGGGATCATTTTGCGCCCTATTGGATAGGGGTGACTGATAACTTGGCCGGAGGTTGTGCTACCCATTGTGGGAGTTGCTCGTTGTAGTTGTTGGCATTGTTCATTGTAGTCGTTTTGGTGCTTGGGTTGTGCACCATCGAGGTCTTAAGGTTAATTGGTCGTCAAGGCCGTCGTGTCGCGACAGGGATGTTATCCCTTAGCTTGTAGGCGTGGTCATGTGTGTCGGGCGGGTAGTCGTTTCTATCTATTGGTTTATGCATGTTTCACCCAATTTCTCCTTGTGATAGTGCGTGGAGTCATAGTTGTCTATTGTCGGATCTACGTGTTGTGTTCATTGCCTGTTTGTGTGGTTCAATTGTTGTCACCTTTTTTGTCCTGCAAAATTCAAAAGAAAAAAAAAATTGCACTTCTGCCTCGCTGGTAGTCGTAACGATTGGGGATGTTACATTGCATATGGTTACACATCACACTATGAAATGAACTCTAAACTTGAAATTCAATTAAAGAGCACACATTAACTATAAGCATTGAACAATGTTAAGGAATTGAGGAATTCCAAGCCAAGGATTCCAACAAATTAGTAATAGTATTGTAGGTATAAATCAAAATTCCAACCATCGATAAAGATGATGTGGAGAATTGATTTGTAAAGGAAATCATGGAAGATGATGTGGAGAATTGATTTGTAAAGGAAATCATGGTAGGATTAATTGGTTAATTCAAGGTGAAATCCTAATAACAACTAATTGAGCATCTGAAGAAGCGCCAAAGTTTAATATAATGCATGTTTAGGAGTGAAGAAATACAATGCAGTGGAAATATCAAATATATTATCACACACAAGAAGCATAATACAATGATTCTCATAATACAAAATGAACATAAATTTTGCATATGTTCATAGACAACAATAAATAAATTGTTTTTTAATTGAAGAATGCCCAACCATGTGTAAGAGTGGTTTTCCACCCAATTACATGTATATTTTGTTGTTACCACCCAAAAGTTAGGCTACAAGGCCAATGGGTTGAAGGAAACAATCACATGATTCTCTCTCTCTCATCCCAACCCATTTACTCTCATGTTTAGACTATCTTCTCACCACGAAGCATTGCAGACATCTCATCCATACATCAGTAGCCAAGGAACTCTATTCTAATACCCCACAAAAAACAAGGAAGGCTTACCTTTTCTCTATTCAATAGTCCATCAAATTACCATTCCCTTACAATGCTCTCCAAGGCGTGTAGAAAAGAAGACAATTTGTTGTATGCATTCTAGGATTTCCTTGCAAGATCAATACTTAGCTTCTTAGGCATCCAAAGAGTACAAAATGTACAATAGGTCAAGGTTTCCTAACTTGTCCAACCTCTATGCTCACCTACCTACCATTTCTCTCTCATCTCAAGTCAATTTCCAGGTTATCACGGATATACAAAGAACGCAACATGAATCACATGAATGTCTCTATGGAGAAGACTGTTGGAATGGAATTCCTTAATCATTGGAAAGAAAATATTTTGGGGAAAAGATGGCCAACATTACTACTGACTTTGGGAATATAAGTCTTGTATAGTTCACCCACGGATAATGCTCAACCTTGTGCTTCCATAACTACATTAGAGTAGTTTTCCACCACACTGTCACATGCATTCAATGATTGGTTTTAATAAGTCAAAGAAGGTGGATGGCTTCATGCAAGGAACATGGTGAAAAATTCATGAGTTCTAAGGTTATGAATTCAATGATTGGTTTTAATAAGTGAAAGAAGTTGGATGGCTTCACTTAAGGCATGTGGTGAAAAATAGATGGGTTCTTTGATATTTGGAAATGGAGGATTACCCTTTCCTCTTCCCCTCTGGTGGGATCACATGCCCTCTTATTCTTTACATAGGCCATTATATTATATTCCCACATTAATATTGCATAGTCTCATAATGCCATAACACGCATAACACATGGTCCACATATGTATATTTACATCATACATGTATAACCGATCAAATTTTGTCTTTAATCTTCTAATAAATATTAATATATTTATAACATTTACATAATTTAAATTAATAGACACAAAAAACCAAAACTAAGATTTTACATACAATCTAAAACTTAATACTTATCTCTTTAAAAAAAAAATAAGAAAACAATCACCATTTAATACTTATCACTTTAACAAAATTTAATACTTATCACTTTAAAAACAAAATAAGAAAACAATCACAATTGAACACGATAGATTCACATGTTCATATAAAACATCTCAACGAAATAGAAGAAATTGTAGATAAGAGGTTAAATCTCAACGAGATAGAAGAAATTGTAGATAAGAGGTTGGGTACATGGAATCCATCATTCATATTGTCAACGAAGTAATGCGTACATGTGTTGAAGCAAGACCATCAAGCAAGCAGATTGACAATGGGCAAAGTAGTAGGAAAGATAAAAGACGCCATTGTTCATGAAAATGGAAATAATTCTTCTCTTCCAAATTCAAAGTAGATTGATATGGAAGATGGAGATTTCAAAGAATGCCTTCAAATAATATTAAATTGAGATGGAAAAAACAAGCCAAATAAATTTGGCCTAGCTTTGTCGTCTAGCCAGCTAGTTGTACTATGCAACCAAATTGAACGATATTTATTTTCATACTAGCTTGGTTAGCCAGCCAGTGGTACTGAGTAGCCAAATTGAACGATATTCATTTTCATACTATATTGGCTAGTTAGCGAGTGGTAGTAGCTTCTCCACATTGCAATTATATATATATATATATATATATATATATATATATATATATATATATCGACTGCTTTTCTACGTTCATTTATTTTGTAATAGAAAATGGATGGAGTTCAATTGTGTGACTACAGTGCAATCTACTCAACATAAATAAATGAACGTACACGTCCCATTAATGATGTTTGTGAGCAAGTCGTCGATCATGTTGAGGATCACCATAGTTGGACACAATAGACAACATTGGTCCTCACCTCGATGAGGTCAACAAGAGGAATAGTTGCAAAGTATGGTTTAAAATTATTGATAAAGAAAATAAAGAGATTTAATGAAAAAACTATTACAATGTTATTTATTCACTTGGTATAAAGTTACACTTAGTACCATATTTTATATTTATGAAATTTAAATTAATATGTATATTTAATGTATGTGCAAAAATTAAACATATTGATTATTAATCATTTTATAACAAAATAATAACTAACTTATATATTAAAATTTATAATGCTTTCTTAATTTGGGTAATGTATGTGCAAAAATTTACAAGTTATTATTTTGATTTAATGAGCGATCCCCAGTTTCACAATAGATTGGTCTTCACCTATATTAGGTGAGCAAGAGGAATAACTGCAAAGTATGGTTTAAAATTATCAATAAAGAAAATAAAGAGATTTAATGAAGAAACTATCACAATGTTATTTATTCATTTGATATGAAGTTACATGTGTTACAATATTGGTAACATATTATATATATATATATATATATATATATATAATGTGTGTGAAAATTTAGAAGTTATTATATATACAAAACATGTGAAGAGAGACAAAGACGGTGGGGCAGGAAAACATATCAACTATTAATCATTTTTCAACAAAATAATAACTAACTTATATATTAAAATTTGTAATGTTTTCTTAATTTGGATAATGTATGCGCAAAAAATTACAAGTTATTATATATACAAAACATGTGACGAGAGACGGTGGGAGTAAAACACATTGACTATTAATAATTTTCATCAAAATAATAAATATCTTATATATTAAAATTTGTAATGCTTTCTTAATTTGGGTATTCGAAACGCCAATTGGAGAGACACGATGAAGTATTCAATACTAGGAGTATATTTTTCCGAGTTTAGTTTCAAGGAATTTTCTATCGTGGTTGACCAACCGTAATTCATTCAAAATTTATAATCCCCAACATATATGTGCAATTGTCATTTACGTGTTTGGGAGTATAGCTAGGTTGAATTTTCGATCATTGTCCATCCAATTTAATTTGTCGAAAAAACAAGGAGTTGACTAGACGCAAAATTGGAGTGACACATTGAAATTGGTATTCATAAAAGTTGATATCTTTCTCACAGTTTGGTGAGATGGAAGTTTGTATCATTGTGGTTAAAGTTGTAGCAAGTTTATCTTGGTTAAAGTCAGAGCAAGTTATCTTGTAGTAGAAGGATTTGAATAAAGGCCCTGCATTTTCCATTTATTTTGAAAGAAAAGTTTGGCAACTCCAAACTTTTCTAAAACTTTTAAAATTGTCAGAGAAGGATGTTGGCACATTTAAAATCTTGAGAGAAGGATATTGTCACACATGTAGGAATTTCAAAATGTTTTCGTTTGTATAATTTCAAAATGTTTTCGTTTTGATAATTTCAATACTTGTTTTTCCTGTAAATGAGAAAATTGAAAGGTGAGAGAAATTTTAATTGTAAAATACGAGAAAATAACTTGAAAATTTTAACCATAAAATATAAGTAACTGCCCCTCACAAACAATTTGTTGTCTGTCAAATTCCATCACTGGTTGGCACATGGCTTTGCTTTTAAAGAGACAAAAGATGTGTTGTGTGGGTGTAATAGAATCTTTCTAAGCAAAAACAAACACTGCAAATTTACAAATAAAATTATTTGAGTTGCCTTATGATGAAAGTTGAACAATGGACTTCATATGCTACTGTGAAAGAGAATGAGACTTCCCCGAGAAAGATAGTTGCAGGTTCTAAATTCCAGACAATGCTGAGAAAGTCTCCAGAAATCGAAATGCCCAGAAATTCTCGTCGATCTCGCAGTGCATCGAATACAAAAAGCAACTTGCTAAATACAATTGCGAACTATGTTGCATTGGTAGGTCTGGCATTTAGTTTGGGCATTCAAGTCACTATAGGGTTGATCCAGGATGTTAGCGAGAGCGAATCTGGGGGATTTGGCGATTTGACGGATCTCATGGGAGCAAACAAATCCAGTGGATTTGGCGTATCTCATGGGGTGAATACCCATACGCAACAAATGACATTCGATAGTGAGGGGACAAGGAGACGGGTACCAACAATTTATTGCTTGAAGATGAATGGATAGTTTAATGTGATCGAAAAATGGAGACAATGGCTAGCCAACACGAATCACATCCACCATGCATGGTATATCAATAACCATGAAGCAACCTCCCAATCATTGGGTTGTTGCATGGTGGATAGCCTCTGCCTTACTCTAACACCCTCACTCGACGATTACTTGTCTTGATCTTTGATCTTTATCATCTATGTTTGGTAAAGTCTTCATCAACATCTCTATCCATTCTGAAATCTCATATAGACTAAGCTCCATCACAATCATCCATTATGAGCTACCGCTTGATCCAATGAAGATACAAATGCTTCAAACCATCAATTTCATGTGTAATGACTGGACTACTAGTCATTCTATTGACATACTTCCATCTACCGACATACATGCCCTACCATTGTATTCGCCAGTTATCTAGGAAAGCAGTCTAGATACTAAATGTATCCAAAAGTCTATCTTACAACATGACCTATTTCATCTATGTTCTTCATTATTTATTTTACACAAGTACACAATGATAAAAAACTGTAGACACAACCTAATGGTAGTGTTCTTTGACACCACGTTCACCAAGAAACACAAGCTCTTCAAAGCTTTCACAATTTCTCCTCACAGTTGGCGATCCTCATTCCTTCCTCGACAATGACGAATTACTTCCTTGCACCTAGGAAAGCAGTCTAGATACTAAATGTATCCAAAAGTCTATCTTACAACATGACCTATTTCATCTATGTTCTTCATCATTTATTTTACACAAGTACACAATGATCACAAGTTGTAGACACAACCTTATGGCAGTGTTCTTTGACAACACGTTCACCAAGTAACACAAGTTGTTCATACATGTTACACAAGCTCTTCAAAGCTTTCACAATTTCTCCTCACAATTGGCAATCCTCATTCCTTCCTCGACAACGACAAATTACTTCCTTAGACAGGTCCTCCTCACAAATTTTTCTAGTAAACTACAACTTCATACGATGCACACAACATACCTTATGAAAATCTACTCAGATCCAAGCAAGTCTCTCATGGACAACAACTCTCCTACACAACGATTCCAAAGAAAAACAGAATGCAGAAAACACAAAAAACTAATACTCTCACACATTTACATATTGGGCCCTCCCATGAGGGAGTTACACCCAAAGCTAGTAGTTTGATATCAACTTAGAAATATATTGCACACATAAATTATTCTCATTATATTATTAATGAAACATTACACAGATAAAATACATTAATCTTGGCCTTAAGATATATTGACTATCTTAACCATACAATCCATTTAATTGAGAGAATCTCTTAACCACACACATAAATAGAATCTAAGATCTCTCAACTCCTAAATCACTCATAGATATAATCTCTATATTACAATTAACAAACCATAATCTTAACAATATGATGAAGAATATCTCATATTAAGTAAATAAGAAAAATAGAAGTTAATTAGTCCAACAGAATAATATAATAGGAAAGGAATTTTATCTTTAATTGTTTCAAAATTGTTTCAAATTAATTTAAGTGAACCTTTAAAAAGAAAGCTAAACATTGAACTCACATTAAAAAATATATAAAAAGTAAAGACATCGAACATACCAAATTTCAACACCACTAAGTACCAATTCTCACTTGTTTTTCTCTTTTCAATTCCACCCATTCCACATAACTATTTTTCAAGATCTTTACCACCACCTGTAAAAAAAAGTTAGAAGAGAATCAGAACAGTCGTCTTCACATAATAATTTAATTATTTTCAGCAAGAAAAGGTTTTATATATATATATATATATATAGCCTCAAAGAAAAACTGGAAGCCAATCCACCAGAAGCTAAAAACCCTAATAGCAAGATCTGAAGATCAAACGAGGCAGAGGAGGGAGTCGGTCAGAAAACAAATCCAGAATAAAATCTCATATGATCAAACGAGGTAGAGGAGGGAGTCGATTAGGAAACAAATCCAAAATAAAATCTCATGGGTCCATCCAAACCTTGGCTGGATAAAAATAAACATCGATCGACCGGAAACCGGGTTTAGCAGGACCTGGGGAATTAATAAAAGATGAATCTAGTGGAATCCTTAAAGTATTCCGAGCCTCCATAGACACAACCACAAACAGTGCAATGAAGAGCATGGGAACCTTAAAGATGGAATTGTCGAAGTGCTGCAGATGGGATCAACAAAGATAATTATTTGAAGGGGATTTATATCTGTTGATACACCTACTAAACAAGAAAGTGTAGCCGGTCGGTTCGAATGGTGTAGGAAAGGTATGGAAGAATATTTACAGTCCTACTCACTCTCTACTACTTCTATGTCCTATGTGTTATGATTGTTATGATTATTTTACCTGGAACACCTTCTTGAGACTAGTCAATAGGACTAGTCAGATACCCTATCTTACACAGGGTGTATATACAAATTTAAGATGACCCAGAAGCTGAACGTTTTACCACATATACCTTACTAAGTTATGTGAATAGCCTCCGGAGTTCAGGGTCTGAAACGTTACAGAAAAGTGTTTATAGTGAAAATTCCACAATGACTCGGTTCAGGATGATTCCAGAACCCTATCTTGTACAGGTTGTATCTCCGAAAGTATAAGGCCTCATGAGTTGAAATGTTAACCCAACGTACCTTGATCCGTCTACTAAATATCCTCCAAGTCGTTCCTTCTAAAACGTTGTAGAAAAAAAGTTATAGTGAAAATGCCAACATGTCTCATATATAGCAGCGAAACCCCAAGACCTTGAGCTCTGATACCATACGTTAAGAACCAAATATCAATATAGCATAGAAAAACCTCAGAATAAGTACTCACCGCCTTGAAAAAGATATAATTTTAGATAATAAGCCTCTTTGAGGGGGAAACCTACTTTTACCCCACATAAATGTTCAAGTACAAGATGATTTCAAATGAAAATGTCTCCTTGGTATATATAGGAGACTAGGAGGTATAATTACAACTAATGGAATAAAGCCGACATAAATAAAATAACATTACTAATGTAATATGCCCCAATTAAGGGGTAATGAGTCAATATTAGGGCTTAACACCGCTAGTATTTTTTCCTCCTCGACTTGGCGAGCTTTGGGTTTTCCCAAGCTTATGTCGGCTATTCGTAAGATGCTGACATTCCACAGAAGCTCAGCACGAGAGCCTTGGCCTCCCCCATGACATGTCGCCTAGAAACCTCTTCACGAGTCTGAATAAGCTATTTTCTGACTCGTCTAAAAAGTGAAAAGATCGTCGAGTAATTTGTCCATTTCACACTCATTAAATTGGACTTGAAAGGGCTTGAGTCTTCATTAAGCTCTTTTCCGACTCGTTTTCAAAAACTAAAAAGATTGCCAAGTGAACTTGTCTCTTTCACACTCATAAATTGGATTTGAAAGGATGCCTATTTGGCACAAGTTTATCCCTTTTTCACACCAAGTAGACTAAAAGTCATAAAAAATGACATTTTTGGTGTTAAGTTGTGATTGCATCTCATGCCCTTGCTTGCAATATTCAACCTATAGCCGGTTCTCGCTTTGCGTTATAAACCATTTGCCTCAGCAGTTTTTGCATCATCAACCAAGCAGAGCCTTGTTTATATCCTTCGCAATTTGACACCCTATACCTAGGAGGGAACATTCCCCTGAGTGTCCATCTCTCGCATGCATCTCTTTGCATTCAACATAGGTATGTTCCACTGTTGGAACTAGTTTTTCTTACTTGCGACACTCGTTTCCTCCTTTGTATCATAACATTCATTTGTTTATGAAAAAACAAAAAAAGATGAGTGGGAAGGGAGTATTATCTTGTATTGGCAGTAGTCGTGTCGCTTTTGAACAGAGCACAAAGTTAATGTGTCCATAATTTTTGGATTAGCACGGTCTTAGAAAGTTGAGCTCGTTACAGAGTCTTCTCTACCGACTGGTTACTCTTCCAATCCCTATAGAGAATTTCATTGATGCCTCCTTCATCTCATGGTTTCATCATTGAGTCTATGCTGTCGGAGTCTTCCATATGTCTCATGCTCTTGTTCAAAGGAAGTATATCAACCTGTGTCAGCCACTTCTCAGAACTCTTGACTTTGCATGTCGGCCATACCCTCAGTTTGTCTCATAATCACATGATATTGTAGTCTTATCATGCACCCTGGTCCTACTTTTATCATTGGTAGGTAACCTTGAACCCAACAGTCGACATTTCATCATTGGTCATTGACTGGGTGGTTTCCCTTGTGTTCGACGGCAAGTCATCTATTCACACATTGGGATTCGTGAAGTGTCTTGGATGCCATTAGCCTTATTGGTGGTTTCCTTGCCTTTGTCAGCAGTTTTCCTCATTGGCTGTTATTCAGAGGGTCTTTTTCGTGTACCGCTTGCACTTGGCACACGCAAAAGACACACAGGGTCATTAGTTCGTGAACATGTTCTTCGTCCGATTTCCTCCAAATCATGAAGCTCCTGCTTTGTACCTTGTGTTGATTAATGAGAGATGCCTTAATGCTCTCCTTTCAACGAATCTCCTTCCATCGACTTCAGCTCATCTATTCTGGAAATAAGACCTAGAGTCTTATGAGTACCTTGAGGCTTGCAGTCATTAGTGGCAGGTTCTCTCGCCATCGATAGTTGGGAATACATCAATGTTTCCTGATTGATGGATTCTTCAGGTGTTCGACACCAATTCATTAATCAAGACAACATAGTTTTTCCTCCCATTTAGATTATGTAGCAAGCAAAACTAAATGCATTATATAAAAAAAAATTCTTTAAACAATTACAATTACTTACAACATATGAATAACATGAGACATTGCAACATATCGAGAGAAAAAACATAGTATGATGGGGAAATAATGTGTTGTTGACACGTATAAAAGAAAAAGGAATTTCATATCAATAATACTATGACAATTACCCAGTACTAAAATATCAAAAAAAGTAATAGTTTTAAAATCTCTTAAATGTTAAACATAATGTAACCTATTCCAAAGTACAACCAGACTTATGACAAATACAACACCAATCAAAATCTCTATATGAACTTGACGACCTCTTTGCCTTTTGAGCCATTCTCTTTGTAGCTTTATGTCGACTTCCCTCTCATAAACATGTTGAAATTCACATACTATTGCATTCAACTTAGCTAAACAATGAAGCATTTCATCGAAAATGTGTGTTGGAGTTCCATTTATCCTACTAATCATATCTTGAATGACGGTAAGAAACAGTTGTTCAACAGTAATATCATGTATCGCTAAAATGAATTTTGACAAACTTTCATTGTCCATAACTGAATGTTCAAAAAAACAGTAAACAAAAAATAATATTTAGTATGGATGAGAAAAAAAAGAAAAACATAACAAAACATTCATTCTCGAAAATTATGAGTACAAAAATTATATTGATCCCTTTAAAAAAATGTTGAAATAAAAACTAAATGAGAAAAAAAACATAAATAAAGAAAATGATATAGTATGTCCAGGAAAAGATCATTGCTTTCAACTTAGACAAAAAAGAATAACATAAAAAAAAAAAAAAAAAATTAATTCCCAAAAATTATAAGCCTAAAGATCAGTAGAATTTATAATTCATGTATGAATACGACATTTTTATTCATGCCTTGTAAAATAATCTTTGAAAATTCTTTGTTCTCCATAACTCTTGGTAAAAAACACATAAATAAAGAAAATGATATAATATGGAGGAAATTATTTTCCATAAATTATAATCACAAAGATCAATAGAATTTCTCAATCAAAACAACATATTTTTCCTCCCATATAGATTATGTAGCAAGCAAAACTAAATGCATTATAAAAAAAAATATGCTTTGAACAATTACAATTACTGACAACATATGAATAGCATGAGACATTGCAACATATCAAGAGCAAAAACATAGTATGATGGGGAAATAATGTATTGTTGACACGTATATAAGAAATAAGAATTCCATATCAATAATATTGACAATTAACCATTAAAAAAGTATCAAAAATCCAACAATTTTAAAAATCCCTTAAATGTTAAACATAACGTAACCTATTCCAAAGTACAACCAAACTTATGACAAATACAACACCAATTAACATCTACAAGAACTTGACAACCCATTTACCTTTCAAGCCATTCTCTTTGTAGTTTTTTGTCAGCTTCCCTGTCAAAAACATGTCGAAACTCATGAACCATTGTCTTCAACTTAGCTAAACAATGAAGTGTCTCATCGAAAATGTGTGTTGGAGTTCCATTTATCCTACTAATCATATATTGAATGCCGATAAAAAACTGTTGTTGAG
The DNA here is from genome assembly GCA_032191745.1 of Picea mariana. Lineage (NCBI taxonomy): Eukaryota > Viridiplantae > Streptophyta > Pinopsida > Pinales > Pinaceae > Picea > Picea mariana. The sequence continues at coordinate 209,194 of JASDQU010736286.1, read as the reverse complement.
CAGTAATATCATGTATCGCTGAAATGAACTTTGACACACTTTCATTGTCCATAATTGTATGTTCAAAAAACCAATAAACAAAAAATATATATTTAGTATGGATGAGAAAGAAAAGAAAAATATAACAAAACATTCATTCTCAGAAATTATGAGTACAACAATTATATTGATTCCTTTTAAAAAATGTTGAAACAAAAGCTAAATGAGAAAAAATACAAGTTTTTGTTTTAAGAGAATGTTTAAAACTATGAAAACAAAAGTAGAAAGGTATAAGATCAATAGAATTCATGTATGAATACAACATTTTTATTATGTCTTATAAAATAATCTTTGAAATGTTTTTGTTGTCAATAACTCTTTGTCAAAAAAAACATAAATAAAGAAAGTGATATAGTATGAAGGAGAAAAAATATAAAAAACAGAAGGAAAACAATTCTTTCCTCTAAATTATGACCCTAAAGATCAACATAATTCATCAATGAAGACAACATATTTTTTCCTCCCATATAGATTATGTAGCAAGCAAAACTAAATGCATTATTAAAAAAAAAATTCTTTGAACAATTACAATTACTTGCCAACATCTTAAATGTTAATTTTACCTTTCACCAAACCTCATATGTTCAAATCTGGAATCAATGAGATTGTTGGATTTTCTATACTAATTTCTTGGATCACCACATCATTTGGTTCAGCTTACAATATAAACAATTAAAAAAAAAGAGTGTTGATTGCAAGACACAATGCACTAAATATTTAATTAGACAAGCTTCAATCGAACTATATAAATAATTTTATGACTCATTTGTCGACATTAAATTCAAAATGTGTACTTATGTTACCCTCGACAATATCATCAGAAAATAATCTAAGTTTACAATGTCAAACGTGACGAGGTTCATTCTGAGATGTGGATCTCTCTGTTGTAACAACAATCATATAACATATCTACAATCGCATTGAGGCTGATAAAATAATTCATATAATGTAAAACAAATTAAAATCTCTAATTACAATACCTATATTGTCTGGAACATAATGGTGCACATGATCATAGGTTTGTTTCACATTCCAATGATCTTTTGAAGAAATTAGTTCCATTTGTTTGTCCATGTTATTCCTTGACTTTATGCAAGCCCGTCTGACCCTTTGAAATTGTGGTTTATCCTTAGTTGAATGTCTCTGATGACGATGTTGTATCTTTTTACTTTATGGGCTCAAAAAAACAGTGTTGTCTCTTAGTCATGATTTTAGATAGAGACATGGAATTGAAATTTTTTTGTTTATCTCTGCTTCTGAAGTGCAAAACAAGTTGTCAATTGCTTCATAATGGTCCACGTTTGTAGGCAAATTGTTCAAAATATTCCACTCTTTTATTGATCGATGCATGTAAAACTTGCAATCTTTCAGCCTCAGAGATCAGATTGCTCAATGTTGAAGTGTGAGGATCGACATGATCTGATAAAATATTTACATGGTTATTGTTTGCTTGGTCTTTTGGTAGCGGGCTCATTGTCGTTGTTTGATTTAAATCAACTAATAATACAGGTCTGTCAATAATCAGACTAGAAACATTTGCTAATGTATTGATGTCCAAATCATATTCAATGGCCCACATTTGAACTTTGAAGACATGGTTACAAGCATTCTCATTCAACGCCAATCACAACTACAAATATTAAACTCAGACCAAGTGTATATGACATTATACCAGGTATTAGGAGTATCCTTATTTTGACTATGAACCATAAATTCATTCATATTTTTTTGGTCGCGCACACAATCTTCATCTGGTATTTGAATTGCTCTATCCTTTGAAAGAGTCTCTTGTTTCTCACACTTTGTGGACCTTATAATTCCTGCTTCCTTTAAACGTTGATTATGAATATAATATAATTCAACTCTTGTCAACAACACAAAAATTAAATAATCAACTTGTTTGCGGCATGCATTGTTTTCCTCATATAGGTATCTGTATTTTAGATACTTATGGTAAGATTCAATTGCAGTATTTGTGTCTTGATTAGAATGTGAGAATTTCCTAAAAGCTTTCACCCACATATTTGGAATAAAGGTTTATCATCAACTAAAAAGTACCGACTAAAAACATGCTATTATGGAAAAAAACAAAAAAATCATGATCTAATGTTACATGACACTTACATATTTTATCATTAAATAGTCAAGTGGTGTCAAATTTTTTTAGAAATTTGTCCTCTTCAGTGAATTCCTGAAATATTCTTGCAACAACTTTTCTTACGAACTCATCATGGCATGAATGCATGATTTCTCCTAATGCACGAAAAATACAAACTTTGTTTTTTTTTACTTTGTCTTTGCTTCCAACATGTTTCGCCCATACTCAATGGACATGCCATACACATTGCAGGATGGGGGAATTGATTAAACACCTTAAATGGTGATACATTAGAATAGAGTATATGAATGTAACATTATTTTTTCATATTTCTTTTGAAAAACAACAAATGTGGAACCTTAATGCCTAAACATCATCTGTGATAAATGTTCGTACATGCCAATCTGGGCATTCTTTCACTCCCATAGCAAATAATACTGACAACCATTTGTGGATATCATATGTAGTATTACATGATGAAATCACCCAAGCCACCGAAACACCATTATGATGTTTGTCGAATACCATTAACGTATAATGTCGATACTACACTCAAAACACATAATTATAAATATTAAAGTGAACACATAAGATCTCATTTTGATCACCATAAAGAAATGAAAAGATCGATAATATGTACCCCATGCATATTGGTACTAAATGTGGAATCCATGGACATAACATTGTTGTGTGAATACCTCACCATCATCGAACGCATCCAATGTGTTTGTATGCCTATAATAAATGGTATGTTTTGCACAATATTTTTGTACCAGCAGTCAAGAGTTGTTGGATCACTCTCAACCTTCATATATTCTTTCTTTTTAATATTATGGTAAATGTTAGAAATATCCTTCCTCGTCATTAAGGTATCCCAAGTTACCCCTATGAATAACTCACATGATTGGTTCTCCACATCGAAGATGAATCTGTCCCAAACCATTGTAACCTTAAAACCATCTTCAATTATCTTTTCCACACTAGCATGTATATCAAATGATAAATGTAGTACATACTTGAATGTTTCAAGTCTACCCACTACATTCTTCCTGTGACACATACCACCACATTTATCAATATCCTTACATTCTGTGTATATTAAAACATCATTCGGAAAAACATGAAGTCCATACATGATGAAGTGACATCTACAACCAACTTTAATGCTTTGGCATTGATTGCATTTTTTTTTGGTTGATCCTTGTGGATTCATTGTAATCTCACCACTTGGGTGTTTATGTGTGGACTCCGAGATATATGCACACCAATAACTAGATAAGAACAATGATAACAAATTAGAAAGCATGTCCATAGTCTTTTTGCATAATGAACTTGAATTAGAAATTTATAATTATATTAAGCAAATAAAAACTCACATAGCATATTTCAGATATGTGTTAATGTGAGTACATACAATCCCCTCCACTTCTTTAGATCACTTTGTATTAACAACATATTGAATGGGAGAATCTTCATCTGATTGCTCCCCATTTATAAAATCTTCAAATGGCCTATATGAAATAATAACAACTTGATCCCCTCCAATTTATGTTAGATCTTTCACTGAAAATTCTATCATATCTTCTGGGTCTTCAGTGTCCAACTCCATAATGTCTTCCCACTTTCCCATCTATAGAATACCTGTAAAAAATTGAAGTTTTTAGCAATCAACACATACAACATAGAGTTTTTTTTAATATTTGTCAATGTTCTCTAATACTCAATGTTGCATTATAATCCATTTTATGTGATTCAGTGTTCTATAATCTAAATGGCATAACATGATACAATAAAATTTGAGACAATGAGAGTAATGAGATCTTATTGACTCGTGTACATAAGATTTTATAGATATAATAAATAACGATATTTTTTACAAACATAGTATATAATGTTAGTTATATAAATGTGCTTAATCAATCATACCCATGCATATTCAAGATATACGCATATACATACATACATACATGTGTGTGTGTGTGCACGTGTGTGCAATATTACAAATGAAAACACTACTCTTCATTGCTATCACTATAACCATGATGCATTTAATGTGTATTAATATGCTTGTGGGTTGATGGTTGTAGCTAATTTCAATGCACATTAGCTTGGAGATGAACTTTGCAGATGCATCTTGGAGTATTTTGACTTGAATGGTTTTAATTGCAGCGTGATATATATGGCAAAAAAAAATCAAATGGATTATTGTAGGTGGCATTCCCTGCACTTTGTACATAGCATATGATGCAATCCCAAGTTGTTGCATACGATTACACATCACACTATGAAATGAACTTTAAACTTGCACTTGCAATTCAATTAAAGAGCACACCTTAACTATAAGCATTGAACAATGCTAAGGAATTGAGGAATTCCAAGCAAAGGATTCCAACAAATTAGTAATAGTGTTGTAAGTATAAACCACAATTCCAACCATTGATAAAGATGATATGGAGAATTGATTTGTAAGGGAAATCATGGTAGGATTAATTGGTTATTTCAAGGTGAAATCCTAATAACAACTAATTGAGCATCTGAAGAAGCGCCAAAGTTTAATATAATGCATGTTTAGGTGTGAAGAAATACAATGCAATGGAAATATCAAACATATTATCACACACAACAAGCATAATACAATGATTCTCATAACAGAAAATGAACATAAATTTTTCATATATTCATAGACAACAATAAATAAATTGTCTTTTAATTGAAGAATGCCCAACCAACTATGTGTAAGAGTGGTTTTCCACCCAATTACAGATATATGTTGTCATTACCACCCAAAAGTTAGGCTACGAGACCACTAGGTTGAAAGAAACAACCACAAGATTCTCTCTCTCTCATCCCAACCCATTTACTCTCATGTTTAGACAATCTTCTCACCAAGAAGCATTGCATACATATAATCCATACATCAGTGGCCAAGGAACTCTATTCTAATACCCTATAAAAAACAAGGAAGGCTTGCCTTTTCTCTATTCAATAGTCCACCAGATTACCATTCCCTTACAATGCTCTCCAAGGCATGCATAAAAGAAGCTAATTTGTTGTATGCATTCTAGGATTTCCTTGCAAGATCAATACTTGGCTTCTTAGGCATCTAGACAGTACAAAATGTACATTGGGTCAAGGTTTCCTAACTTGTCCAACCTCTATGCTCACCTACTACCATTTCTCTCTCATCTCAGGTCAATTTCCAAGTTATCATGGATATCCAAAGAATGCAACATGAATCACATGAATGTCTCTATGGGAAAGACTGTCGGAATCGAATTCCTTAATCATTGGAAATAAAAGATTTTTGGGAAAAGATGGCCAACATTACCACTGACTTTGGGAATATAAGTCTTGTATAGTTCACCCATAGATAATGCTCAACCTTGTGCTTCCATAACTACATTAGACCAGTTTTCCACCACATTGTCACATGCATTCAATGATTGGTTTTAATAAGTCAAAGAAGGCGGAGGGATTTATGCAAGGAACATGGTGAAAAAATCATGAGTTCTAAGGTTATGCATTCAATGATCGGATTTAATAAGTAAAAGGTGGATGGCTTTGTTTAAGGCATGTGGTGAAAAATAGATGGGTTCTTTGATATTTGGCAATGGAGGATTTACCCTTGCCTCTTCCCCTCTAGTGGAATCACATGCCCTCTTATTCTTTAAATAGCCATCATAGGCCATTATATTATATTCCCACATTAATATTGCATAGCCTCATAATGTCATAACAAGCATAACACATGGTCCACATATGTATATTTACACCATAAATATATAACCATTCAAATTTTGTCTTTAATCTTCTAATAGATATTAATATATTTATAACATTTACATAATTCAAATTAATAGATACCACAAACCAAAACTAACATTTTACAAACAATCCAAAACTTAATACTTATCTCTTTAAAAAAAGAAAAAGAAAACAATCACCATCTAATACTTATCACTTTAACAACATTTAATAGTTATCACTTTAAAAACTAAATAAGAAAAAAATCACAATTGAACACAATAGATTCACATGTTCATATAAAACATCAAATTAAATTTTGTATTACCGTGGACAAATAGTACATCAACTGTTAAGAACCAAACATCAATATAGCATAGAAAAACCTCAGGAAAAGTACTCAACGCCTTGAAAAAGAGATAATTTCAGATAATAAGCCTCTTCGAGGGGGAAACCTCCTTTTACCCCACTTAAATGTTCAAGTCCAAGATGATTCAAAATGAAAATGTCTCCTTGGTATATAT
>JASDQU010736286.1:191421-202739 GCA_032191745.1 Picea mariana | reverse complement strand
AACCTCCTTTTACCCCACTTAAATGTTCAAGTCCAAGATGATTCAAAATGAAAATGTCTCCTTGGTATATATAGGAGACTAGGAGGTTTAATGGCCTAAAGCCGACATAAATAAAATAACATTATTAATCTAAATTACAACTAATGGCCTAGAGCCGACATAAATAAAATAACATTACTAATCTAATATGCCCCAATTAAGTGGTAATGAGCCAATATTAGGGCTTAACATAATAAAAAAAATTGGCATTAGAACTCACTAATTCACACTAATCACTTTCAAGATTTCAAATCAATTATAAACTAGCATTCAAAAATGTTCCACATGCACCATTTCAAGGATGATAAAACCTATGAAATGATGGTGTTTTAAATCACCATAAGTGTATTCATTTATTTCACATATCAAAACCCATCTATGAAGTTCATCAAATAGACTTGACGCAATAATTGCATGGAATCTCCTAATTAGAGGGCTTATTAACCTTTAAGGATGACCTAGAGCCACTATAAAATTTAAAACAACATCTACAATAGATCTATGACAATTGTTGGATTCATAGTGACCGCTACAACTAATCCATAGAAACTTCTACAAGGGATATGTAGCAACTGCTACAACTCTAATAAATAGTAGATATCTCTTAAATTACAACTTGGGTATTTGAGCTGTTTGGCGAGTGTTCCCATATCAATGCAATTGTTTCCTATACCAAAAATCATAGTGCCCCAGATAACTAATTTTGAGTTATAGACAAATCATTGTATACAATGGCTATAGGTGTTTCGTAAAACATTCTATAGGTATGGTAAACAACCTATATCTATTAAAGTATAATCTGGGTATTGGATATTTTTGGCAAGTGTGTCCATTCCAATGTAAGGCTTCACTATAACAAAATTCATGATAAACCATATGACTAATTTTAATATTTAATCAAATCATCATATGCCTAAATTTACATGCATGCCCACAAACTTAAGAATTTTGTTGTATCAAAACTATAGGAAATCTTCCAAATTGAACCATTGTTTAACGAATGATCAAGGCAAGTATTTTACATCAAAGAATCCTTCCAACTCATTTAAAAATGGTGCATTCTAAGGATATTCCTTAAACACTATGAAAATATTCTAGGGAACATAACATTCACCTATAGGAAAAAATATTTCTAGAATTTCCAACATTTTCAAAAGATAACTTTTAGCAACTCATTAGGGAGTTACATAGGGATTATAACCTTTATTTATTAATCTTGAATAGTATAGAAACCATTCTTTCACACAGTTCTTTATGCCAAAAAATGATCAGGTGTGAACTTACCAATGCTTTTCTACACATTATTTGTATACTAATTGATTATTAACAATAATCATTTTCTCATAATCATCTACATAGTTGTTATAACAAATTTTCATGATAATGAAGTCATTGTACTCATCATTCTACAATATTAAATTCATGAACAAAAATAGAGAAAGTACACTTATCTTTTCCAAAATCTAGATTCTAAGCAACTAACTAAGTATGAGCATTTTTCCACCAAACCGTAAGTTGTGCTCTATGGATGCCACCCCCTCACCAGACTATGAGACCACCAAGGAGAAGAAGACAATTTCAATATTCTATCAATCACTCTACCCATTCCAAAAGCATAAAACATCAACCAAGCAACCCCAATGCTGAGTATTTTTACCAATCTCTCAATTAGATCAGATTTGGCACTCATAATACCTACCACACACAACACGAGGAGGGAACTCCCTTAGCTTTGGATCTTTAGTGGATGCATAGAAAGTCCAACTGCTGTCCAATTTTAGATTTAACTCGAGAAACATTTTCTTGGATTTTGAATAATTTTATGATAAAATTTCACTTGGAATAACAAGGTTTTCTTTTAAGTAAACTTAGCCTCCAATTATTTACAACATTCCTTCCTTCATATTCTCTATGTTTTCCTCTCTTATTCTCTTCTTCCCAAAGCTCAAATGGATTTCTTTCATGATCTATTTAGTACGATTGTATGTCAACTCTCTTTTTTTAGCCAACACTCTATTTTTCTCTTCTCCATGCTTCCCCAAAAACAAATTATCTTTTCCTATTCAAATTTCCTCTCTTTTGCATGAGTAAAAGGCGGAAAGAGTGTCCTAATCTAAATCTTCCTCTTTCCAAGAATGTAGGTGGAGCAAGTTTCTAGAATGTAGGAGGTGGTTTCCTAGATCTAGGAGAAGGTTACATCCACTTCTCATATATCCTATTAAACTTTAGACTAGGCTCAAAATCAACATCATAAAAAGAGTGAACATTAAAGTAATGGCAAGGTCGGTAGGAAGAGAGACATAGGTAAATAGGCATATACAGATTCCCTTAGACCCCCTTACCTTTTCCCTCTTGTGACATCATATCCCCTTTAGGTGTCATGCTTAATTAGACTTGGTTCTTTTATTAACTACAAAATAACAAGGTTTACAAGTATTCAAAATCACCATGGTATGTCTACCTCATGGCTTGAATAAGGCACACGTAAAAATATATATACAAAGCATTTAAACATATACAAGATCAAGTTTAGGATTTCCAAAGTGTCAAAACCGGGACACTACAATGAGTGCACCCCAAGGCATTAAAGACAATTTTACATCAAAATGACCATCTATGCCAAAAACACCCTAATCAACAAATACTTTAAGCCTCCCCCCCGCAAAAAAAAAACATTATGAAGGGGTAAGAAAAATGATCCACTTTAGCTATAGGATTTTTAGCAACCGAAAAACGGAATCAACAACAAAGCTATGGTTTGCAAAAACAAAAAAAAAACTAAAGGGAAGGAAATACAAATCTAGGACATGAAACATTAAAGGTGAGCGAGTTTTATTTTTCTTTGTTAGTTGAATATGCATATAAAAAAAACAATACTATAGGGAATTTGTGAAATAATTGAGGAAAAAAATCATTGAGATGCTAAGAATGAAATTGCATCCTTGAAATTTATCTTTTATAGATTTATATGTATATTAAGTTCTCCCAAGTCCTCCAAGCTCTCCCTTTCCTTTTTAACCGAGTCTATATTTTAGTTACATGTTGACAATTTGATTAAATATTTGCTAACTTTAGCACATGTGCACTACTAGCATTTGAATAATTGTCCCTTGAATTTGAGAAGATTTTGATCTTGGGTTGCGATTGGATGCACAAGATTTTCCATCAATCCAACTTGTAAAAAAAAACCCCAAGGCCTTGTAACGTTCCCCAACTTAACCAGAGAACATTACTTGTGTAAAAACACATAAATTCAAAATTTCTTCTACTAATTAATTTCTGTAGATTACCAGTTATGAATTGAACATATTTTTTAAAACTAAAATCTGATACCCATAACTAAATGCATATACAACATTCTAAAAGAACATAATGCATCCATAAAATCATCTACAACAACCCATAAAAATCATTCTCATGCATAGGGTTAAAAAACACACCAATAAAACTCATAAGAGAACTCATAAAATAACTAAACACTTATCTCTTAAAATGTTTGTGCAACCAATTGTTTGGGAAGCACGTTCCACCAAACCATAGACCCGTTGTTCCAAATATCAACAACAAGTCACCCTTGAGTTGTAGCTAGAAATCCACAAGAGAAGGGTGCCTCTAACAGTCCACTCACAGCTCTAAATATCACAACCGACTGGTATTCTTCTACAACTATCCTGAATTTCCTCCAGCTCTTTTCCTCCTGAACTTCCCAACCCAAGGAATGTACCCCTTCACTTCTCTCAGTCCCTCGGGCATCCCATTTTTTTTATCAGGGTCTCTCTGGCATAGGTAACTAGGAAGATCTCTACTGGTAACTCAAAGGAACACACTACCAAGAAAATAACAGCAAACAATTGTTGTTTTAGTGCAACTCACCTAGGAGTTCACTCTTTAGGCCTAAAAAACTAGCTCTTTGGTGGAAATACTGGGATTTACCCAAAAACATCTTCAAAATATTTCAAGACCTAATGGTCTTCAATACTTTCCACTTTATTTGCGGCTGCCTCTTCCATATGGGCTGCAAAAATTTGACATACTTTCTTTAAACACTTTTTTCAGTTGCATGGATGATATTTCTCTAACAACTACATCTCTTGGAATGCCTTGAATCTTTCCTTGTTTCCCTTCCTCGTCAAGACAAGTTATGGTCTTGTTGTAATAGTCTAGGACAAAATGGTGCTTTTCCAACCAATCCATGCCAATTAGGCATTCATATGAACCTAAAGGTATGATGGTCACACCTACCTTTGTGTTGAGTCCATTCATGTATATTGGACAATCTTTAACCAACTCATTGATCGTTCTCTTAGCCCATGTAGCTAATTGAACTAACCAATATTTATTATGCGTACTCCTTTACAACTGAAATATTTCAACAATGTTATAGTTTAAGTAACTATGGTCAGCTCCATAATCAATTAAAATTGCTATGGGCTATTTATCAATCTTACCTTCCACTTCTATCATGGGGGATTGATACTCTGTTTGCTTGTTGTCCAAGGATGCAAAAATCCTTGGCATGCTTCCTCCCATGTCTTCAATTGTTTAGCCTTCTGAATGTTTTGTATAGTCCTCATTCTTTCACATTTTTGTGGTAAGTCCCTAAATAAATTTTTTTCCTCACATCCCCAACATTGTACAGGTTGTTTCCTTGAGCTTTTCCCAAATAAATCTATTGTCTTATGCTCATTTTGGGTTGACTGTCCTTGTTGATTTTCTTGTGAGCTATTCTTGAAAAAGGGTGGCTTAAAACATTTTTTTCCTTTGATCCTTATTTCCTTTCATCTTGTCATTCCAAGCTTTTTTGAAGACTGGCCTCCCTCTACTTTGTTCATAATTATGCCTTGCTTTACTTATGGCCTCTTCCAAAATTTTGGGGTTATCATATTGTATCTTGTCATTGTAGAAAGAGGGTAACCCAATTATAAACCTTTGGATTTTGACCTTCTCGTCTTTTATGAAGTCCGCATACTTCAATAACTCAAAGAACCTCTTCTCATACTCCTCCATTGCCATGCTTTCAAACTTAAGTTCAAAGAACTCTTTCATCTTTCTTTCATAATAATGCTTGGACACATATTTCTCTTGGAAATATCCTTTGAACTATCTCCATGAGACACTCTTCTCATCAAGTTGTTTTTCTTGCTTAAGTTGATCCCACCACATGGTTACCTTTCCTTGCAAGTGGTAGGTTGCAATTCTTGTCTCTACCCTAGAGGGATAATCATGAAACTGAAAATATTTATTCATTTCCAACATCCATTCTTCAGCCTCTTCCCCCTTCCTATTCTCACCATTGAAGGTTGGTGTCTTGATATTCCTGAGTTCACGTTGCAAGATGTCTCCCTCAGGCCTTCTCTTCTACCTCCTCACAGGGGATACACTTGGGTTTCTCCTTGGCATTGAACTTGCATGAACTCTCCTAGTCGATTTATCTATGGAATGATTGTGCCTTCTCATGCTCTTTGAATTCCTTCCATTCCCATGCTCATCCCTTCTGCTATGGGATCTAGATGATGTCACTTGTCGAGCACTAGCTGCTTGTTTTGTGCCAGAGTCTTTATTGACTTGCTTCTTCAACATGTTCAGACTCTAAAGTATCTCTTCATGGGATTTCATAATATTCTCATTATCTTCCCTATAACTATGCAATTATCTCTGAAGGATTCTCATAGTCACATTATCTTGCCTCTCTCTTCTTCCCTTAGATTTTATCTCAACATTTCCCATGCTGACATGTAGCCCTTTGAATTTCTCTCCATGACTGTAGGACCCTTGGGAATCTTCCATGGTTATGGTTCTCATATAGAAACCAACTTCCTTTCTATACCTCTAAATGATTCAAGAAAGTGTGCATGAAAATAAATTTATGTTAGACACAAATATATACATACACAATTATGGAAAACAATACATAAGTTTTTTTTCTTCTGCTCTTTAATGCCACCAATCATCTTCCTTTGCATTGACTAATTTGCCCCTTTTATACATTTTTCATTCTGGTGCAAATATGCTCAAACACCAACTTTTGCCACTTGTAGAAGTAAATCTATAAGGAAATAGGGAAACTTGTGTATGAGGATAATAATTAGGACAAGGAATGCATAACACTCTTATATTTTCATTATGATGCTCTAGTAAAAAAATGCAACAATATGGAAATGACAACTTTATCCTTTTGCACCCTTTTTTTCCGGATTTAAATTTTTTAGCCAAACATGCATCTCCCAAATTGTGCAATTATGGGAAAACTTTAATAAACCAATGTTGTTTGGATTGATGATTAGAGAAAGAGTCAAGCAAATAATGTTTTTCCATATTTTCCATCTAGAGACCCTTTTTCTCCTATGAAAATCCCAAAAATCCACAAAAATTGGCCCATAATAGTGGATTTTGGCCTATTTAAGAATCCCCATTACAAACCCCTTTGGATTTATTCAATTCCTTCTTGGGTTATTTCCATGCCTTCTTTATGCACTCTCTCCCAGAATTTCATCTTGATCTAGACCTTTTCCAACGATCTAGACCCAAAACTCTAAAAAACACTAATTTTCATGTTCATACAAATCCAAGCAGAAATGGACAATTGCTCTCTCTGGCGCTTATGTAGCCCTTCTTACTGCAGACACAACCCATAATTTTCATCTCATTATGAGTTATTAAACTCCTTCTATGGCCCAAATAACATTGTGGCTCCATACTTCAGTCTTTTTTTTTACACTATGGAACAAGTTTGACTATGTGGCGCCCTTGTTGTCGTGGCTGCTAATGTGGAATTATGGGTCTGCATGGCACCCTGCGATGATTCCATGTCACCCTCTTGGATCTCCTAGCCCTACCCCATTAGCTTCTCTCTCTTCCTTCTCCTCTTATCTTACTCTAACCTTAAGCAATAATAAAATATTAATATTTTGCAGGCCCCACCTACCCAGCTCGTACTCATATGACCTCAAATGGGACAAGGATCTGACAGAATCCATGTGGTTCCCCTTCATTGGCTGTGGAGATGGGCGGGTCGCATCCCACACTTTTTCCTTGTCGCATGCAAACTTGCACGGCTCCTAGATCAACAATCAAGATTGGACGAGATTGATGGCAGAGAGGTCATGAGGGATCCCAAAAGTGTCTAAGGTTTAACAACATCTTGGGTTGTAACTATGGTTTCACCCATGCTACGTGGCATAATATGAGTGGTGTCGCATGGTACAAGGCCCAAGGCCAAAACCACTCCTCTACCCATGTGACAATGGTTTATGGTTTGGACATACCACCGCCTCATGCGTCTCCCACATCACTTGCCACCATGGACCTGCCATCGTGGCATTCCATGTCACCTCTACCACGTCACTTTTTCCATGTCACCACCACATGGCCTCCACATCATGTACAATAAAATACCCAAAATTTTCCAAATTTCTAATATTTCCGATTTTCCAAAAATGCATAATTATGAATTTTTTCTAGGGCCGCCATGAGACCCTAAATTAAGCTTGCAAATGGCTGATTTAATTCTGGTGTTCATCGAATCGACCTCTGCACCCAAACTTTGACACTCTTATGTCGAATTCTCAACCAATTTGCTGCAGAAATTGAGACTTTTTCCCAATTTTGCCCAATTCTCCATGGCTACATTGTAATTTCCATAATTTGACCAATTACAGGCTCCACACATGCATACTTAGAGATTAAAATTGGGGATTTTAACCCCTAAACTTGAATTCACCAAAAATACAAGCAATCTCCTCACTCTTTTGCCTGGAAAAATCTGATAACCACCTTGCAATCTGAGCTTTAACTCTGTTATTTTTGCTTTTTCATGATAAGTCTATCCCATACAAGCTCAGTGTTTGAACCAATCACTATGATACCATTCTATAATGTTCCCCAGCTTAACTAGGGAACATTACTTGTAGAAAAACACATAAATTCAAAATTTCTTCTGCTAATTAATTCATGTAGCATACCAACTATGAATTGAACACATTTTTTTAACTAAAATTTGATACCCATAAATAAATGCATTTACAACATTCTAAAATAACATAATGCAACCATAAAATCATCTACAACAACCAATAAAAACCAGTCTCATGCACAGGGTAAAAATAAACATCCATAAAACTCATAAGAGAGATGGAAAAATAATTAAACACTTATCTTTTAAAACATTTGTTCAACCAACTACTTGGGAAGGAAATTCCACCCAACCATAGTCACAATGTTCAAAATATCAACAACAAGTCACCTTCGATCTAGGGCTAGGAATACATAAGAGAAGGGTGCCTCTAATAATCCACTCATAGCTCTAAATCTCACAACCCACTGGTATTCTCCTACAATTATCTCAAATTTCCTCCAGCTCTCTTCCTCTTGACCTGCCTAACCCAAGGAATGCACCCCTTCACCGCTTTTAGTCCCTCGGGCATCCCATTTGTTTATCAGGGTCTCTCTGGCACATGTAACTAGGAATTTTCTGTTGGGAACTTAAAGAAACTCACTGCCAGAAAACACTACCAGGAAAATAACAACAAACAATTGTTGTTTTAGTGCAACTCACCTAGGTGTTCACTCTTTAGGCTTGATAACCTGGCTCTTCAATCTTCAGCTCTCGAATGCTACAAAAAAGCTCCATCATGCTCCATTATTCACCAAGCCTTCTTGGTCCAGCTCCAATGCTCTTTTTCCTTGCTCTTTTCTTGTTGTTCATACACAACTGAAAGTGTAAAATTATATATTCTCCCCAATACAAATTTCCTCTATTTTTCCAAGAAGTTTGACTTATCACTCTACCCAGTGTGAATTGTACTACAACCCCATGATTCCAATAACTATGGATGTCAATTCTACACCCACCCCTGACAGGTATTTAATGATTGGGATCTCATACACTCAAATATAAAATAGAAGTTATCCCCAATGGTAATAAAATTCAGAGATTTGGGTTGAATTAATACACACAATTAAACTTCTCCTTGGATCCCTCTTAGACACTCCTAGACAATCCTCTCTTTTATGGATAAATCATCCCCCAA
Organism: Picea mariana; assembly: GCA_032191745.1. NCBI lineage: Eukaryota > Viridiplantae > Streptophyta > Pinopsida > Pinales > Pinaceae > Picea > Picea mariana. The sequence goes on along the minus strand of JASDQU010736286.1, from coordinate 193,671 downwards.
TCTCTGTCCATATTCCCAGCAGTTGGTATCACATTATATTTATTAAAATAAAAAATAGAATTCGAATATTACATCGCTTTGGCCATGGCCATATTTATATCTACATTATGAATAAATTAAAATGAGGATTATAGTGGGGATGTTACATTCCCCCTCCCCTAAAATTGTGTGTCGTCCAAGGTGCACACTATGACGATATACAAAGATATACAAATTTACATCACAATAAAATTATGCAATTTTACAACTCCAACAACAATTCCAACCAAAATCTTGTATTCCTCTCAACCCGTTGACTTAAGGAATGCACCATTCGTTTATCAAGGAAAACCCAAGGAATGTATCATTAGTTTATCAAGTCTAACCCAAGGAATGTGCCATTATTTTATCAAGGCCCTCAGTGCAACTGTCTAGGACTCTAAGATGTGGTTTAAGAACTCTAACTTCTCAAAATGGAGTCTTGCATTATGTTTCCTTCAAAATTGTAAAAACTTTATGGGTACTCCTCCCACATAGTTTATTCATGCTCTCATATTGCATATTTAGGATAGTAACATGTCCATTGAACCTTTACCAACCCTATGGATTTGCTCTTGATCATTTTGACTTTCCATTCTAGGATGCGTACTAGTTCCACCCAGAAATCCTCTTTGTTTTCTACCTGGATCGTAGTTCAATCAATTATGTGTTTATGGTGAGGCACATATTTCTTTAATAATGATACATGAAAAACATTATGCACTCTCATGGATGCAGGAAATGCTAACATGTATGCAATTGGCCCTATTTTTTCTAATATTTCAAATGGCCCACAACATCTTGATGCCAACTTTGGGAAACAACCCAATCTTATTGAACTTCTCTTCTCTTTCACTTTGAGAAAAAACACATTCACCCACTTTAAAATATCTAAAAACTTTGTTCTTATTTGCATAACTTTTCTTCCTGTCATGGGAAACCTTTAAATTCTACCTGATCTTTGCCATATACTCTTCCATTTCCTTTAACAATTCTATCCCAACGATAACTTTGTCTGCTGGGTTATCCCAATTCACTGGTGTGTTACACCTCCTTTCATACAATGCTTCAAATGGGATCACTTTTAATGAGGCTAGATACCGATTATTGTAAGAAAAATCCACAAAGTGGATATAATCTTCTCACTTCGTTGGATAGTCCATCACAAAAATTATGAGCACGAATTGAATTATTATGTTAGTCCTTTCCATTTGTCCATCTGAATTTGGGTAATAAGTTGTGTTGATATTCAAATTTTTCCCAAATCCCTTGAACAAACCTTTCCAAAAATTATATGTAAATTTTGGATCTCGATTTGAAGCAATTTTCTTAATCACTCCATGTAGCCTGGAAAATTCCTTCATGTAAATCTCTGCAATGTTTCTTTCCTTATTGTTGGCAATTTCAGTTAATAGAAAGCAAACTAGCGTATACTTGTCATTGATGGCAAGTACAGTTGTAGTTGCAGTGATGACAATAGCAATGAATAGCAGCGCAACAATTATCGGGAGGAGAAGAGTCAGTGACCGTAGGATCCTATTCAAATTTTCCGAAAGAAAAATAGCCGTCAGATCTGCAGAAGTTGCAAGGGAGATAAGCCATCAGAGAATCGAGAATCGGGGATCGGGACTTCATAACGCAAAAATCACTTGACATTGAAAACCTTGAAATCGCGATATACGATTTCACGATTTAATCGCAGCCGTTAAAAACAAGCAGGGATCTGGACCGTTTATTCGTGTGGACGCGTGGCAGCGTGGAGGCTCCATCGGAGAATCGGCGATCGAGAGTTTGAAATATCCAAATCACTTAACATTGAAAACCCCGAAATCGCGATATGCGATTTCGCGATTTGATCGCAACCGTTAATCAAGCAGGGATCTGGACCGTTCATTTGTATGGACACGTCGCAGCCAGGAGGCCTCATTGGCAATTCGGGGATCGGGATTTCATAATGCAAAGTTCACTCTACAACGAAATCCCCGATTTCGCGATATGCAAAATCCTGATGGAATCTGAACCGTCAGATCAACATGTGACCTAGACCGTCGATCTACGATAGCAGTCCATGTCAGCTAGGGACACGTGGCACAATCAGAGGATGACAGGTGTCAGGCAGATCTAACACTTTAGGCTCATGCGATTCACGAATCAGAGTGACACGTGGCAGGACCTAACACGTGTCAAACCACGTGTGACGTCAGCTAAGCGACACGTGGCACAACCAGTGCA
>JASDQU010736286.1:108830-119501 GCA_032191745.1 Picea mariana | reverse complement strand
GAGCACGTCTGCAATTTGTTTGACAAAATTATTACAGTGAAAATTTGGAGGAATTTCATGGGAAAATTGAAGGAATCAAGCTAGGAATTAGAAACAATCATTGTCAATATCTAATTGAGGCATTTTCGAGCTATAGTTGCCGAATTCCAAATTTACCATGGCAGAGTTGATAAAATTTCCCAATTCCATAAGAGAATTGAAGAAAATTCATGCCCAGGAATGTCCACTGACCGTGCATGCAAGAATTTGGTTGCAACAGAGGTTGAATTGGTGTTTATTGTGGTTAAATTGGATGAATTTTAGAATCGCAGAGCTCTAATGGTGGATGAAGAAATAATTAAGAGAAATTGAGCAAAAGCCCCAAATTCTGCCGATAAATTTATGGAGAATTCGATGGGAAGGAAGTTGAATTTCAAGTGCCAACGTTAAATTGGTATTCACAGGGTCAAAATCAGTCGTATTTAACTGAACGTAGAGCTTCAATGGCAGGATTTGAAATAATTTCTAAATTATCTAATACTGGGCATTTTTGGGTGTTTTTAGAAAATTTCAAAAATAGGCAAAATTGGAAAAAACAATGGGAATTTTTCTATACGCTGATGTCAGCATGATGTGGGGGCCACATGTCAGCTAACGCAAAATATGTGTGACTTGTACTGCTAGGTTGGTGGATCCATTGTGGCATGGTAGAAGAGGTGGCATGTTAGCTAGCGCCACAAAAGCGGTGTCGTCCTACTCAACAGAACCCCGAGTCTAGGACATGTGTCAACCCCATGTGAATTGCAGGGAGGTCCTGTGGGGTTATGTTAACCATATGTTGGAGGGGCCATAATTTTCCAGAGCATGACACGTCACCCAAGTCTTAACCATGGTTGAGTTTTTCTACCCCTCCCCTCAGTGTTAACGTTCGGTGGGGCGGGGGGTAGCAATGCGATGTGGGCCATCAATCCCCACCGACACCTTCCAAACCTTCGTCGTTAGATCAAGTCAGTGGAAAAATTCATACATAGATGTAAATGGGCTTGGGATAGTATTTTCCCATCCTTTCAACCCAATACAAAGGTGCCACATGGAGCCAAGAACCTGTGGGGCCTTAAAAATAAAGTGTGCACGCCAGTGAAGGGGAAAGAGAGATGGAGGAGAGGGATAGGAGGTGACGAGAGCTGAGGGGGAAAGGCCAAGTAGTCGAGGGGGATGAAATGGTGCCACCTTGAGGTTCTAGGGGGAATTAGGTGCCACATAAACATTCTAGTCAACATAAGGTGGCTAAAATGATTAGAAATTAATAAAAATGATTGGAAAATTACGGTGTTTTCTAGGTCATGTTTTTTGCAGGGCATTTTTTAGGCCCTAAACATTGTTTTTAGCTACTCAAAAACCACAAGAAAAAAGAGTAACAAGGTAATCTATGTCTTTGCTTCTCATATAGAATATCTCAGAGAGATATTTCTAACGGTGTAAACCATTCATCAAACAGAGCTAGTATGAGGAAGTTACAGGCCAAATAGTGCAAGGTAAATGTGGAGACCTAGTTAACTTCCAAGGGCCATAACTTCCTGCTACAAAATCAGATTAAGGTAGAAGAGTAGTCTACGAAAATATCTTAATCCATATAAGACAACCATGGAGTCAAAATTGAAATCTGGGCACATATGAATGTATAAGAGGGCATAGAAGGTACTTGTAACATTCATGGCCAAAAATATTAATTGGCATGAAACTCAACAAATTGTATCTAGCAGCCTGTAGCTCAGATGGGGATGAAACTTTCCTAGAATGTCCAACATATGGTCATGAAGGAACCCAGTTGATCTTCTATCAAATTTCCAAAGGAAAAGGTGCAAGGATGCATAAGCACAGTTAAAAATTGCACCTGGTTGAAGGAGTTTTTGGGTAATAATAAAATGACTATAGCTTTCTCCTCAAAACTCAGAATTGAGCAAGAAAGTAGTCATTGGAAAGGTATTGGACAGGGGATTCCATGTAATCACCTAGAATTGTGAGATGAGAAACATAGTTCACATGAAGTCAGAAAGAATATTTCTTGTGACCATAAAGGGGCAAAATTGTGCATATGTTACCAGAATTATATATTGTGGTTTTAGCTAACAAATGTTGTTGTATACATTTTTGCAGATGTTATGGTTAAAATTAACACAGATAAAGTGCTAGGGATGTCTAAATATAGGAGACAGAATAACAAAGACAATTCTTCAAGGTGAGCATTGGTTTGCTTTAAGATGTTGTTGGATCAAATATTGGGTTTAATAGGCAACATGGCCAACCCTAATGAGATTCTTGTTTGGAGAAATAATTCCATATGACAACTATGTACATCAGATGTGGATGCTAGGTGGGAAATCCATATGCAATACATGATAATGCATGTACCATATGTTCATATGGAGATGCAAAGCATGGGAATATGGAAGGATGGTTTTATAGAATATGAAAGATTTTGGACCTGGTATCAAGAATGAGCATAGGAACTTGAGGGAAAAATGTTATGTCAAGAATATATCATAAGAAGATCAAAGACAAAGACTGAATAATGTTAATATATGAGTCTAGGTGCAACCATAAGGTCTTGGGAATCCACTACATGAAATCCACTCATGTTAATCAAAGTGTTCAATGGAATATGGGTATAAGAGTATATCATTTAGTGAATCAAGTTGTGAAATTTCATTCACTCTAAAGGATTCCAATGTACAGATAAGGCAGTATAATGTGGGCATATCTGCTCTAAAAGATTGATAGGTTATAATGTTATTTTGTAATAAAGAAAAACAAGGGGTATACTTGGATATAAGGGAAACATCTCCAAGTATCATTCATATGGTTGAGAGTAGTACACCCATTATTGTTATCAAAGTAGTGCAGTGGAAGCATGGTATGAATGTTAGAACTTCAAGGGAGAAGTAATGAAGATACATGAATGCTCAAGATGACCAACTGATGCATGAGCAATGCATTATGTACAGATTGGATCCAGAAGAATGCAGTGAGGTTTCAAGGAAGGGTTTTTCGATAAAGGGAAGAAAGATTCTAGGATGGATTCAATTCCTTGAACATCTTAAGATAATGGAAGAAGAAATCATGATGTGGATGCCAAGCTAATAAGGGTCCATGAAAACACTCCATGAGGGATGACAACAATAGAAGAGGATAGTTGATGCATTCCAAAAGTGCCAAAGCTATTTTCCAAGTAGCTTGGAGATATCAGTTCAAGAGGAACATAAACAGGGAAATGAAGTTCCTGAAGGCAAATTAATAAGGAACAATGCAAAAGGAAATGGCTCGATGCTTGGTAAAGAATGCAAAAGAGTTGGTACCTGAAAACAATCCATCTCAAGTGAAAAAGAGCCAGGGGTGACATTCCAGGAGGTTGGAAGTATCACTGGAATCCAGGATGGCAAGTGAAAGCAGTGTCAACTACTTCTAGTTAATCTCTATGAAGCTGGAAAATAAGACATTGTGTAGCATTGCAATATACTAGAAATTGACTACGCAAGTCAAGTTGAAACCAAATGGCTCAGGAAAGGAAAAAATAATGGTTCAAGCAACTACAAGTGTTGAAATGTTAATTGAAGGAAAGGATGAATCTGTTTGGTCCAGAAAAGTAAATGGAGGTCGAATATCTAAAGTCAATAAGAGAGCATGGCTGGAAAAGTAATTTGGCCATGTATGTGTTTGGTCAGATGGATCTAGGAAATGTATTAAGGCTGAGCTTAGTATCAACTTAATATGTGGCTAAAACTGTTATGTGATCAAGTGTGATTTGGATGAAATAAGGGTGCTTAGGATAGAGAACAAGCATGCATAATGATTTTTGTGAGAGCATAAGAGGAAACAAGAATCTAGGGAAATTGAGGATAGTTAGGAACAACAAAGAGAATTGTGAATGATGGCAGAAGTAACTGCAATTGTTGTAGCAACAAATCTGATATGGCATGTTGGACAACCATACATAGCACCAGAAGTTAGATTACATATATAATTATAAGCATGCTAAAGATGCATTCTTAGTGTATATAGATATGCATTAGTGAATGCAGATAATTATATATAAATATGCTTTCTTAGTGTATATAGATATGCCTGAGTGAATCAACATCCTATTCACATATATAACGACAACCACCATTAGTAACATCGTATTCTTAAATATAACCATAGACTACTCCGCAGTCTATGGTTATATATAAGATTATGATGTTTCTAATATATATATATATATATATATATATATAGGAGTAGTCTATGGTTATATATAAGAATATGATGTTGCTAATGGTGGTTGTTGTGCGAGGAAAGAGGAAATTTATTGCATGGCTACTAGTATTGTTGATGATGTTGCTACATATGGAAGTCGTCCATATAAAAGGAAGCAACAAAAAGACTAAATGTTGCATAAGGGGTTGGTGAAGGAGACATGGGAACTCCTAGTGCTACCAACTAATCATGTAGAATCAAATTTATTTAAACGAAGCTATGCATGTATGGATTTTATGAATTTATGTTGCATAATTATTGAAGGAAATTTATGTAAGAATTCCCTCAGCCATAATTTATTTTATAAAATGACATTATTGTATAATTTGAATGCATTAATGGAAATAAGATACCACTAGGTGTGGTAAAGGCTGAAGGCCTGTGATAACTATAAAAGTTGTTAGCTTTTGAATGCATACACGTGATATACCAACATGTCATGAATTTGTCGGTTATGGGTTAATAACCAAAGAAATAAAAGGGTATGACCATGCTATAGGTATGAATGTCAGTAAAGCTAGTCATGTATGAGGCCATGAAATGGTTGGATATGGAAAGGTTATAGAGCCACACAAGTATCCAATGAAACTTCATACTTATAGCTAATGTTCAGACTACAACCTTTTTGCTAACACTAAATAACACCATATAATTTTATTCTTGGTGTAGTGTTTGGGTTGGAAAGGAAGGTATCCAAATGGTTAGAAAAGTAATATGAAGTGTATGGATGATGTGTGAAGGCATTGGACAGACCTTCTAATTCATCATGGTGGGATACATGACTTATATAAACGACATTATGAAATCAATGCAAGGGTGCATTGAATAGATAAGCATGGATATATTATGAAAGTGTGTAAGTGGTTACACTCATGCATGATAGAGTTGTTTATGCTTGAGTGCATTTCTTGAATGCATTTTGATGAAGATACACATATAAGATATTTAATATAAATGATTATGGTAGTAGCTGAAATGATACAATTATTACTGACTCCTAGAGTTGAGAACATTTTAGGAGCTGTTAGATATTGGAACAAGAGAGTTGCAAGTTAAAGCAGTCACATGAACATGGACTACATGAAATCTATGTCAAGGAAACATAATAATGATGGATAGAGAAGGAAAATCTTAGTTGTTGATAATACATGTGCAAGGAATGATAACTTCAATACAATTAATAAATGAAATGATAAAAGTGATTGAATTGTCAAGAATGAACAATTTTGAGATCACTTTATGAACTTTTGTAGCTGTTGCAATAAAATATATATTTCACAGGAAATACTAATGATCTGTTTGGATGAATGCAAGACAAAAGTATTGCAGGAAAAGTATTGGAAGATGGAAGTATTACAGGAAGCTATTGAGACACCCTCGGTACACCTTGACCTCCAATCTATACTCTCCCACCACCAAGATATTTTTAACACTCCCCATGGAGTTCCCCCTTCCCGCGGCATCCATGATCATTTCATTTCTCTAGTATCGGGCAGTCTTCCTCCCAATGTTCACCCTTATCGTCATCCCTTTGCCCAAAAAAATGAAATTGAGAAAATTATTCAAGAATTTCTAGAAGCAGGTGTTATCTGTCTTAGAACCAACCCTTGTTCTTCTCCAGTAGTCATGGTACTTGAGAAATAAGGCACTTGGGGCATTTTCCCTGACTTTTGTTCCCTCAACAAACTCACAATCAAAGATAAATTCCCCATTCCTATCATTGATGACCTTTTGGAAGAATTGAGTGGTGCTCAATACTTTACCAAACTTGATCATCGTTATGACTACCACTAGATACGTATTAAAGAGCAAGACATCCCCAATATTTCCTTCAGAAGTCACAAGGGTCACTATGAGTTCTTGGTCATGCCCTTTTGCCTATGTAATGCCCCTTCCACTTTTCAAAGTCTCATGAATCATGTATTTCGTCCCTTCCTCTAGCATTTTGTCTTAGTTTTCTTTGATGATATTCTCATATATAGTAAAAGTTGGCAAGCCCATCTCACCCATGTGGATCAAGTTATCCATCTACAGTCCGAGCACAAAATTTTTCTCAAACAGTTTAAATGTTCTTTTGGAGGCTTTGAAGTTGAGTACCTAAGTCATATTGTTGGAAAGGATGGTGTACATGTGGATCCTAAGAAAATTGAAGCTATGAAGGATTAGCCTCGCACTAAAACTCTTGAAAGATTGTGTGGTTTCTTGGGTCTAACGGGCTATTATCGCAAGTTTATTTAGAATTATGGAAAAATTGTAGCTCCTCTCACTGCTCTCCCTAAAAAGAATGCTTTCAGTTGGACTCAAGAAACCGATCAATCCTTCCAAGCCTTGAAAGAGGCTATGTGAACAATCCTATCTTGGCACTACCAAAATTCACCAAGACTTTTGTCCTAGAATGTGATGCTTTAGGGAAAGGAATTTGGGAAGTCCTCATGCAAGATGACTATCGTTTGGAATTCACTAGAAAACAACTATAGGAGTGACATTTGGGCCAATCAAAATATGAAAAGGAATTGTTGGCTATTGTGCATGCAATGGATCTCTGGCATCCTTATCTATTAGGGAAACACTTCCAAATTAAAACTGATCATCATAGCCTCAATTATTTTCTGGAATAAAGAATTTCCTTCTCGTAGCAACAAAAATGGGTGACCAAGCTATTTGGATATGATTATGAGATCATCTACAAGAAAGGAAAAGAAAATGTGGTTGTTGATTCTCTTTTAAGGAAATATGAAGAAGAAGGGTCCCTCTTTTCCCTCTCATTCATTGTAGTAGACTGGCTTCAGGCCATTCACCAAGAATGGTTGCAAGACCCCAAAATTTCTATCCTGATCCAAACATTGCAACAATATCCTCAAGCTTCTCTAAGGTACTCTTGGCACAATGAAGAGCTTCACTATAAATATTGCTTGTATTTCAGCATTACTTACTACGGAGGAAACATAATGGAGGTTCAAGAGAAGAGCTATTTGGTTAGCTGAAGGGGAAAATATCACAATTTTTTCTCACAAGCATGCCAATTATAGAAATAAAGTTAATATAATATGGGAGAAATGAAAGGTTGATGGCACCAGGGACAAAACCTTCAAGGTAATAACAAAAGTTGGTAAATTCTATTTTAAAAACCTCTTCAAAGATCATGATAATGCAAACATTAGTGGAATAATGAAAATTACAAGAGACTTTTTCAAACTCGTGATGACAATATGAATTTGAAGTTGGAGGTAGAAGTCACTAAAGAAGAGATGAAAGTAGTATTAGCCTCCTTTAAAAAGGCAAAGATCCTAGGACTCGATGGTTGGACAATTGAATTTTTCTTTGGCTTTTATGATATGTTGGAAGGATATCTTTTGGAGAATAGTAGAGGAGAGAATTGGGGAAGTTCTTAGGAGCCTTAGACTCCACTTTTATACATCTCATTCCCAAAGCCAAAATCCCACTTTTTTTGAAGAATTGCCTTTATTGTAGGTTGTTGTTGCTTCATTTAGGAATGAATTTACAAGTTGATAGTTCGATAATGGGTTGTTTGTCATCAACCTCATTTATACTGCTTAAAAATGGATCTCCTTCTTGGTTTTCTAATTCCTCTAGGGACCTGTTAGCGCTCTGTAATTTGCCTAAGGATGCGGAGGCAATCACAGAGGTAACCTCAAACCACTTGGAGTCTTGGATCTAGCCCTCCAAGACTAAGAGAGGGCTCTCTCTTTTCGATTTAACTTGGTTTGTATGGGATGGATTTTAGGCTAGCTATGAAAGTAATGAAAGTATGGGGTTGGGGTTTTGTTTTTTTTATAGTTGTTTTGGGACAGCGAGGAGGGCCATTGGGCAAATGGGGTCTGCGCTTAAATATGTGATTCACTCTCAGATATAGACAAAGCTCTTACGCAGGGAAAGGTAGTGGAAATGTTGGATTGAATCAAGCTTTAATGGTGTGAAATGAGGGAAAACAAGGGAGGAAAAAACCAAGCAAATGAGCAGTTAAGAATTCATAAACTTAGCTTTAGCAGAAAAACATAAAGATTACCAAATGGTCAGATGCAGAGTATTTCATCAATAAATTTTTCTCTATTACTATCATCTGATAATAAGAAATTGAAAACAAATGAAATGATAACATCAAAACACTTAACAAAGAAGGGAAACGCCACCAACACCTCCGCACAAGAATCCTGTAAACAACATGTCCATTAATGATCAATCATTTAATGATTAAAGAAAGAGTTCTCTGGCCAAACACAGCCCATGGTCCAGCGAAATAAAAAACCCCTCACAGGTCCAGTGAAAAAGGAAAAACACTTCACAGCTCGAACCGAAACCCCCCACAGGTCGAACCCTCTCCTACTCTTTTACAAGTGTATAAATAAAATATCTCAGTCCTCCAAGACTCAAGCTCATAACTTTGCTTTCTAAAAATAGAAAAGCAGTTACCAAAATCTCTACACCTGTAGGTTGTCTCCTAAAACAATTAAAACAATAAAAGGAAAGTTCAATTCGGTGACTGCTGCTTGACATCTAGCATACTAGAGGTTGTTTAAGATTTGATGGCGAACAGACTCTAATAGCATCAAAAACCAATGAATGAAGAAGTCGTTGAGTGCTTGAGATTGTTGGAGATTCGCTGCCAGTTGGAGGATCGGTGCTATAACCTCTACCATGTGTTCCCTGTAACTGAATTCCCTGTCTGCCATATGGTTCAAACGATGCCTAAACGCTGGGATATTTCGCCATTTGTCTAACTGCTTCCACATTCCCATAAGCCACTTGTTACAAGATTAATCCACAATCACAACTCTGATCTTCAACTCCATGCGCTTCTCCTTAACCGTAGCTTGTTGCCACTGTTTCTTCAGAGCAGGGCCCCAATACCAACTGTAAAAACAAGTTGTCCTATTGGTACCATCTTCTCCGATGGCATTGCATCTATTTTAAAAAGTCTGCTTTTAAGATTGAAAACTTTCTTTACTGTCGCAGGCACAGATGAATGTTCAAAGTGTGAATGTCGAGTAGGCCCATTTGGTTCATGGATGATTGTTCCTTTATCAATCCAGGGAGATATCAAAATGGTTGGTACACGAACTCCAAACCGATCGAAGGTAAAGTAGTAAGGCTCGGGCCCAATTATACCATCTGGATTGGGCACATGAGGAACTGGAGTTGTGACATGATCAAAGAACCCTCCATGCTCATCATAAGTGATGAGAAACATAATTTCATTCCACTGAGGACTGGCTCTGAGCCTTTCATACACTTCCTTGACAAACTTATGTCCCTCGGCCACATCATGAGAAGGGTGATCATTACAGGCAGGGAGAAGTTCAACATCAAAGTATCTCTGCTTAATCACAACATCGTTGGGAAGAGTACTTAGCTTCGCATGCAATTTGAATGAGGCTGCATAATCATGAAACTTGAACACAAGCTTGAGCCTTCGAAGGGACTTGAAAAATGGAGTTGCGGGGATGTTCTGATAGGCATTGTTCGAACTTTTAATAATTAACACAAAACATTTTGACCAGATAGGATGCCAATGCCAAGAAGCACAGATCTGGAAACTCTCCAGCAGTCTTTTTCTCTGTAGCACAATGGGAAAATTCAACTCCAAAATTTAGCCCAAGACATTTAAAAAAAAAAACTAAATCTGCTACTACCACAATAGGCTCGAGTCCAAAAATTAGCCCAGGACATATTTTACTGAATCTGCTACCACAATAGGCATACCAGTTTCTGTAAGCCAATATCCCTCCTAGGTATTCAACTATATCAGTCTGGAGCTTGAAATAATGTAATAAAACAAATTATTGCAGCAGTTGAAGCTGAAAGACTTAACTAATCAATCAATGCCGCTTCCTCAAACCTCCAGACATTCTGTCTCTCGTCAAAAACCTGGGAATATTCAGAAGGGTATTCACTCTACTAACACCTTCTAGTGCAGACCATTCATCTTCATCAGCCACAGAGAGACGATCAGCAAGGCTTCTACGGGATTGAGACCTCTCGGGATGCTTCAGTAAATCAGTTGTGGATGTTTCGACTATTTCTGGAACTGCTTCTGAGCGATTTTTGGAAACATCATTCACATTATTTCTTACAGTATTTAAATGGCCTAATCTAGGACTACTTGCCTCTCCATCTGCAGGGCACTCATCTGGCACTGGAATGGCCTCTTTAGGGAAAGGTGGTTCTTTTAACGCCATCATATCCCTGTTTGATTTTGCCACAGAAATTGAAGGAAGATCACTGAGAAAAAGGCATACTACTGCACAATCATCTACTTTGGAAGTTGGGTATTTCATCCTCCATGCTCGAACAGCGAATTCAACTAAAGATATGGCTGCAATTTCTTGAGTGGGCGTTGATGCCACAATATCTACTACTTCCTTGTTAGACAGCACA